>JBAJNP010004377.1:14360-33869 GCA_036877545.1 Yasuhikotakia modesta | reverse complement strand
TGTTTGTGTTCAGGGGCATGAATGATTGTGTTTATCAAAGTTGCAAGCAGGAAGCATTATTGCCGAGACACACACACAATGAACTGTGATTTATGCACAGCTGGAATCATAACAACCAAGTTAGAATAGAAAATTACAAAGAATTTGCAAATCAACCTCCATCAGACTCTAAACACGACCCATCAGAACATTTTTGAATCAATGTTTTTTATTTAGTCTTAAGCATTTCTGAAACTGTCTGTACAGCTGATAGCCACTAAGCATGTGGAAAAGGTTGGCACAGGAACGTTCTTTAAACCTTCCATGTTAGCCAAGACAAGAAACCAGTCCAGTCACCAAAACAAACCGTGGAGGGGGAAATCACTCTGTTCCGGTTCTGCCTTCAACTCACTGACATAAACGAATGAGACATGCAGCCTTTATTCCTTCATCTCAATCTGATCTGAGATCTGTGCTTTAGGTCACGTTCTATATATAACGTATTATGAATGACCATTAATACTCCAGCCCTTTTACTAAAGTCTTTTTCCCATATAAAACACCCGGACCGTTGCTGCATTATTAACATTCCGACCATTAACACCATCCGGGCAGGAATACTGTTCCTCCGCTGTGATATTTCCTTTGTCTAATACAATGTTTTTTTTTTACTGCTGGCTATTGACTCTATTAATGCCTTTTTCCCTGAAGGCTGTTGTAATGTTAAAATGTGGGAAATGATTCAGCCACTGGGCTATTTATAAAGCCTTCCCTTTGTATAGACGTGTTCAAATAAACTACCCTGCGGTGAATTTGGTTTTAAAGGGTCGTGGCTTTTAGAGCCGTAAAGCAGGAAATAACCAAGTCACATTTTGTTGCATAGCTTCCTCAGTTTTTCTTAAGAACACCTCGCAGATAAATATAGCCACATAAAACACAGCAGAACTGACTGTTCTGAACTACTGACACTTCAAACGTGAGGCAGAAATACAGTAAAAGATAAATTAACAGATTATAGGTTTTGCATTACACTCATGATTGCTCGAAACGTATCTGTGCCACAACCAATGCACCCACGCAAAATTAATCGCAGTACTTTTAATAGGTGCGAGACTCTGACTAAAACAAATGCGTTTTCTGCAGCTTGTCTCCGTGCATCTATTCTTATCTCAACATCCAAGGGCATGTTCTGTGTTTGGAGTCACTGCAGCACACTCACTTTTTGGGTCTGTAGTCTGGAATATTCCTGTCCAAGGAGATCCGGTCACTGAGCTGGGCGTTGTAGCCGTACTCCTCGTACCTCCCCTCGCTCTCCCTGCTGTCTTCTCCTAATGTGGCAGCAGCCCCGCCTTGTCCCAACCCTCCAGGACCTTCTACCAGACCCATGGGCTTGGCTAGACCTGCAGCACATCAGGAAAAACTTCAGTTAACACAGAAAGGTCAGCATATCCCTTAAGCACAGTCTTTAAAAGTGGGTTCATTATCGTGGGACTCCCACCGGTGGCAGGAAAATCACTGTGGGTGAACGTGGGTGTAGGGTGATAATTGGAAGTTGGACACCAAAGCACCTCCTTTATGTTTTGACACCTCTTTCATGCAGATCTTCCCTGGAGAAAAGGTGGAAACCCAGTGAACAAGGAACATTCTCAGAACGTTCCCTCAAAAGACATCAAAAACAATCTTGCAGTAACGTTAGTAGAACGTTTTTAAAGTTATAGACCTGTATCAAAAATGTTAGTAAGTTCTGAGTGGAAAGTTTTGAAAACATTCTTAATGTTTTTTGTTACCTCATGGGAACAATGCGGAAATGTTCTTACAACCTAAAATAATTTTTCAAATGGGGGTTTAAAAACAATTTAATTATTTCCTTTGATACAGGTCCAATTCATTATCTTGTAGAGATATTAGAATCAGATCCATTGAGGTATGAACCACAAATCTGACACTTGAAACGTTGTTATCTTCCTGTCCATGATCTGACACCTATAGAATAAAAAAATACACAAAATAACTTCATTAGCCTGAGAACTTTAGTCTAATTGTCTTGTTAAAAATCTATAAAGAAGTTTTTGGGTTGAATAATTGACATCTTATTTGAAAACCTGAGCAAACCTTTAAAAGAAACGAAACTGGGGGAAAAGACCCATTAGAAATGCTGTTTCATTTTGACATTTAAAAGAGCAAAATGGTGTTTCGCTGAATTATTAACAGCTACATAAAAATTCTACCACACTTCAGGTGTGTGACTGAAGGATGTTAATTGTAAGCCTTGAATTTCAAAAGAAATGATTACATGTAAAACATGTTTGAAAAAATGATAAGAGAAATATCTTGCAAATGATTATGATATTTATAAAAATTCTCAGTTTCATAAACTGTGTCACTGGAGTTGAATTAATATATCATGAAAAATAATTTCATCATATCATTTTTAGAAGGTCAGCCTAAATAGTTTGGCTGGCTGTATATTGGCAGCTGAATGAGATGATTGTGTCTTGGAAAACAAACCAATCCCTTCCACAAACACCAGTTGGTGGTGTATTAAACGTTAAACCCTGTTAGACAGGCACACACTACAAATGCATATCAGAAAGAATAAGCTAAAATGAGATCTCATTAGCATCTCAGTTGTTTCCTAAGAAACACTGAGAATAATTAGAAGTAAACTTAAGCAATACAATTTAGAATATCTGCTCTTTAGAAGTTTTCACCTCAAAAATAACTCCAGTAATGTCCCACTTCATCTAGAGTTCCAGATGAGATCTCAGTAACATCTCAAAATGTGCTCAGATATGTCCGCAATCATAAATCAGACACTCTTCTAGGTCCAAACCGATCCATTGGCATAATTTCAACTCCACATTCTTACAAATTGTCAACAATTAACTGGTGTATGTTTCTCACCGACAAACAGCCAAGACTTAAATGAAACATAACTGAGATTTCCTCCAGGCAGCTCTGTCCCAGCTGAACCAGATAAGAAATTTCAGGCCTGGGCCTTGTCTCCCAGCAGTCGGGCCTCCCAGCGTGCCGTCGGGCCTCTAAAGCGGCTTCCTGGATCAGGGGGTGCTCTCATGAGCCAAAGCTGAAATGGTAATGTGTCTCTCTGCAAGCGTCTGAGGCTTTGTGTCTCTTTCTCTGTCATTGTTATTGCCATTGTCTCCACGGCTGCCTCTGCGGGCTGTTTTGAGAGAATTCTATTACACCGCAGCCTGGCATTTTGACACTAATCCCTGAGAGCCAGCTGTTTGTGGCAGACACAACCGCATCACAGTGACTTAATGCAGATTCTTGCTAATACAACACAACATGTTGCATAGAAACATCCATCACCTGTACGTACGTTTCATGAGCGGTTATGAATATGCACAGCATGGAAAGTTACCGAACAATGAGTTTATAGCTAATACAGATTCAAAAATCTGAATTCACACTGATAATGTGAAATTGAAACACCAATTAAAAATATGTAAAGAAACTACATTTTAGGATTGTAAAAAAAAAAAATAAAAAAACAAACTGTTCTTTGCACTGTTCTGGGGTCACTAAAATGAAATAAGCACATTTGTACAATGCATCAGCATTTACTGATGGTCTTTAAGACCCTGTTGTACTTGAAAATGTACTTTATCAAAAGCAAAACGAAACCAGTTTATCTGAGTGGCTGCTAATAAATTTTGCAAAGGAGATTGTGCTGTTGTGCAAGACGCTAGTTAATCTCTGTCTGTGTATGTAAATGTCTGTGTATGTGTGTGTACGTGTGTGTGTGTACGTGTGTGTGTACGTGTGTGTGTGTGCTCAGATAATAATATGCTTTGAGGGCTGTAAAGGGGCAGTTATAAAACAGCAGTGATTAAAGTGAGCTGAAGAAAATATGTAGCAAAGAATGAAGAAAGCAGAGGACGTGTTGTTGGATAAGCAATTACGCCATTTTCTCCTCCACACAGAATATCTGAGAATTTGCCTCTGTCATTATTACACATACTAAATTAAAGAACAAACTACAAACTGGTGATTTGCATGTTTTTAATTTACAATCTTCAGTAATGGGATAAATGTGAAGTAGAAACTAATCAGCGGTTGCTTCAAAGCAATTGTTGGTTTGCTGTGAGTTTAGTTCTCAGCCATTACAAACGTCCTGTTTCGTTCTGCTATGCATGGAAGAAATTACTATACACAAATAAGTTATTTCATTAAGAAAATGCGCTGAAAGAGGGTCTGAAATGGACCAAACGCACTTGCACATTTTTTCTTAAATAAAATGCTGTCTAGCATGAAAATGACCACTGACCACTGAAAATTGCCACTTACTAGCAATTGCAAAGTAGAGCACCACAATTTTGCCAGGCTGTGAGGTAAACTAAAGGCTGACAGCAAACGTAAGACTGTGCCTGATTTCTACAACAGGAAAAATCCTGTTGCCCAGCACAAACACTGACAATTATCATCAATTATAAACGGACAGATGTATTGCTTCTAAAAACACTGAAAATGAAAAGATTAGAGGTGATTGTTGTCTTGTATCTACCTCTTATTTAATATAAATAACTCATGCATCGGTTTTAAACAGGACAAGCCCTTTAATGTGCCCGAGCCGACTTCCCTGCCTGCAGGAAAACGTCAGCAGGAAATGAAACAAAAGTGTTTATCAAGGGCTCTGTAGAAACACAGAGAGGGTATTAACAAACTAGGGTAATAGGAAAGACTTTAACCAGTACTGTACTTGGCCTATGCATTTAAGTATGTGTGTATATATAGGATATGTTTCTTAAATTCATAATAATACTTAAAAGAGGGACACAATACCTCTCTCTCTCTCTCCATGACATTCTCTCTCTCTCTCTCTCTGTGTAATAGACTGGCCTTTCCAGTCTCATTATTTTAACAGGCCGCTCAACAGACTGTCTTTGAGAAAAGGCTTATGAACATGTCCTGCTAGCTGCTTCTCCAGCTTGGAATTTCCTGACAGAAGCTCTGATTCCACGTTCGGTTGGAAGCATATTTCCATCATGTGTGCTTAACCGCCTCAGTTCACTGACATCAATACTTCACTCACGACAAGAGCGCTGAAGGCCAGGACACAGATGACAACACAACCTGAGGAAACGTGTGTGTGTTTCTCTATCACAGCTCACAACAAGCTGTACGTTTTTACTTAGGCAGCTAATTAATTAATGTCATAATTAAAACTATGTCTACAAATTAAAACATTTATTTACATTATTAATTTTGCAGATGCTTTTATCCAAAGCGACTTACAGTGTATTCAAATACGTTTCCATCTGTACTTGCATTCCCTGGAATCGAACCCACAACATTTGTGCTGCTAATGCAACGCTCTACCAGTTGAGCTAGAAGAATGCTAAAAGTTATATTTTAATTACTTTAAATGATGAATACACGTCTTACTCCTCACTTATTTTCACAAAAACTATATTAAATTAAAGACAGTAATCACATTATTTCAAGATTATTTCAGGTGCAAACAAAGCATGTATCTATATTTACAATGTTCTGCACAGCTACAGAAATGGCAAAGTTAAAAGTCAAGCGATCTGGGTCACAACCTCTGACCCCTGCCGTTCAGTTCGCTGCGTTTGCACTGTTTCAGGCTACGACAGCTTTACGCAAGTCTGTGGTAAAGTGCTCTCCGAGAATTCAGGCTTGATGCACTTCACTCAGAATTGCTTTAAATTATGTAACAAGATTTGAAAAGAGAGAAAAAACGGAGCTTTATGGATTCCAGGCTAAAAGATACTCCTTTCTGAAGTGATTCAGAGGCTGGATAAATATATATGCATGTCAAATGTGATGCCAGCATAGCATAAATATTCATGAAGATGATGCGGTTAGAGGAGGTGAATGGCAGATTTAGTCTCCTTAGAGTCCACCATGAATGAATCTGACAGAAAAATGTGCTTCAACCATAAAACTCTGTGGTGGAAAACCAGCATATAGGTTAGATTTACAACCAGAATTCATACAGTAAAACAAGGCATGACAGGAACCTGTTCTGTACTGATAAAGCTGTCTTCGGTTTCACTAAAGGTCATTTGCATGCACTTACACAAACTCTTAATGTAAAACATTATCATTGTTTTTTATGATTTATAGAATGACATCCCGATTTCAAAGACTATAATTTATTTGATCATTGCAAAAACAAAAGCTAGAGGATTACAATAATAATATAACTGACCCTTTTATGTTTTACTAAGAGTGATGTCACATTCAGATATGATTCTTAAGTGTTCGTTTGAATGCTGATATTAAATGAAGGAATTGACATTATGTACAGTAACACAACACTGTACTGGCAATATCTGCAGGGTTTTACTCTTATAGATGTGGTCTGATTCCATCCCCTCCCCTTAAAATCTACCGCATCCGTGTTTGCGGCGGTAAACTGAACTACAGCTGTAGAAATTAAACACACTTTGGCGTTACCACTTACGGTAGATCTGCTGCCTAATCAAGGGGCTAATTGCACGTTCTCATAGCTTTGCATTTTTAATAGCAGTCAGATACAGGGTCTTCACACATTTCTAAACTTCTCTCATTTCTAAACTGAACTGGCCCTTTAATTGCGTTTTGTTATCACAGTTAAACAGAATTATTAACTTAACAGCAAATGGTATCGCAACTTAATCCATAATGTTGTAGTTTATATTACAGCAAAGCTTGCGTCGTGTTTAATGTTAAATTCATTAAAGCAACTCCTGGGACAGGAAACTGATTTCCATTAATTATAAACTAATTGTTTAACCTTTTGGTTTCATTTTTACATTTGCACTTCAAGCACACATCAGTTTCTCTGCTTTATCTGTACCTTGGTCTCACATAAGAGTCAAAGCGCACTATACAGTAAACAAAGAGGACGAACAGAAACAATTGCTCTCTTCAAAAATAGATGTTACCGAGACACAAGCTATTAGGAAGAATCCTAGCATATGCACAGCATCAAATACACAATACACCCAGAAAAAATCATTATATAAAAAACATAAATTCCTTTCATACCATGCTTCTCGTTTAATGAATGTTTGGGAATAACACAACTCTCCTCGGAAAACCAGGAATATTGTCTGTGTTTATGCATCATATGTTCTCTGGGAAATAATTCATCAAAGTAACGGTCAGCAAATAGCATTTTATAGCATATTTACAAGGATGTGTTTCCCACCACCGCCAAACTATTACTGCCTTCTTGTAAAACTCACTGTGTCCCAGAATTACACTTGGACCATGGTGTGATCCTCTGGGTCTCACTGTCAGGACTATAAACTTCTGAAAAATCGCTTGAAATCACCATTGGGGGGATAAAACATAACAGGAATGAGAAACCAATTCCGGCCTCAATATCATGTGCAATTATTGGTAGCTTGGCACCATTTGTGCACCAGAAGACCGTGAGGATCAGATAAATGAGCATTGAAATAAAACTCAATGCGTAACAGTCGTAACATCAAGAAGATTTGTGACAGACTGGTGAACTCTACCGAGTGGAAACGCCTCAGGGGGGAATATGTGTTGGTACTTGTGCAGAACGGGGGGTGCATTAGAGGGCTTTTTTGTGAAGCAGCGCCTCTTGGCTTCCTTCCAATTGCAAGGAGAATCATTTAATCTGACAGAGTGACCCCTTCATACACAAATGGTGTCGGTCTTACGGAATAACAATCAGATCAGAGGCACTAAGCTAAGGAAACCAGGAGTGAGGGTCTCACAGACTTTAAGAGGAAACATAGCACATGAACTTTGTGCTGTACGTTCTCCAGGAGAGAGACTGTGAGCACGATGACTGAGAAAATGGGCTCTGATATTTTAAAGAAATAACTTGATGTAGTCAGCGAGGAACAGTGACACTGTACCGGCATGAGGATCAAGATTATAGTACAACAGTTGCTTTTAACATATTTCAGCTAACAGGGTTTCTAACCATAGACTAGGAAATTGTAAAATTAAGAATGATCTTAAAAGAAATCTTCAGCGTTTGCCATTTCTTCATTCACAGATACCTCTTACTGTTCAAAATATCTACTAATAATAAGGTAAAAATGATTGTAACATTCACACAGATCGAACTGTATTTATGTCACAGGCAGGTATTGACATCCTGTCCTTACAACCTCTCTGTATTGCCTGGATGTTTCAGTTATGTTGAAACTTAAAGATGAACGTACCGACAGACATTAACACACATTATAAACCCACAATGCTTAAAAGGTCATTCAACCAGTTAGGAATGGCGACATAAAGCTGCATGTAACGTTGGGCAACACGGGACACCTAAACTATTTACAACATTTAGATCCAAACTCCTGTTGGTTTATCACATACAAGACAAGTTAATAAAATCAAATGACCAATAAAGTCTCATTTGTGGTATAAAGTGAGTGAGAAAATTGCATTTCAATGCAACCCTTGCAAATGAGTTACAAACAAAAATCCAGCATCACAAAAGCTTACATACCATTTAACTGGTTATAAACCACATGCTCCAGGCGCTCCAGTCTTTTGAGAATGGACTGTCTGTCCATAGAGTTCGTAACTTTGGCATTCCTGCCTCGCAGCCTCTGGTCCGACAGCCTCCCGATCTGGACTAGCTCCTCGGATCGGTCCTGGATCCTGCAGTAGACCGAGAACAAGATGATACCGACGAAAACCAGAATGTTGACCGTCAGCAGAGTTTTGATCTTGCGTGCCACAGCCATGAAAGCGACTCTAATACTGATCCATGCAGAAAGGGGACGTGACCCCGCCGTGGAGGGAGCTGTCCTTTCAGCACCGCAAACAGACGATGCGCCGCAGTTGCGCGAGCCTAACAGCGGATCTATGCGAAGATGTGAGCATGCAGATTAAAGTCAACTAAGTAAACAGCCGATCCGAGACGCACACCGGTTCCGATCAAAGCCCACCGCCTCCGGTGCTTTTGTTGACCCCCATTATAAACGCTTAGAGATGATGCGCACGCCGCGGGAGGAAACGCACGCGTTTAATCTCGTGTGCATCGGCCAGCAGCAGCCGCGAGACGCGCGAGACGCGCACGGTTCAAATGGTTCATTTTAAATGTCAACGCGTGTCAAACAGCGACCGTCCGTGTGCAGCATCCCTCCCTCGGCTGCGTTGCTCCGTTCAAGGCGCAGGGAAAACATGCATCGCGCTCATCGTCAGAAGAAGACGCGATTTCATTGAGCTGGGCAGATGCGATCCAATGCACAATCCGTACGCAACAACAGTCACGCGATTCCCGTTACTGTCGCGCTCTTCTCTCGCGCTCCCTCCCTCTCGTCCCGCCCTCGTGCTCGCTTTTCAGCGCCCTGGTGACGTCGGCAAACTCATGAATATTCATCGGGGGGTGGGGGGYGGGGGGCGGGGGGCGGATGAATAGCAGGAATGTGATAGATGATGAGCACGGCAGCTGGAATACAGTCAATTTTCACCATTTCACCTCGCAGAGCTTGTAGAAGGAAAGTTATGACCGAATATGAATCATAATGTTAATTGTAAAGTTTTACAAACCGTTTCAAATGTAAGAGAATAACAGAGTTTGCATTGTAACCAACAATACAGAGTAACGATATAGTTGGGATGTCAGCCGATAAGCAATAAAACATTACAACAGTAACAACAGTAAAGCTTATTTACTACAGTCAGTATGGATGCTGGTTTTATCATCCTTAGTATGAACTGGCCTTAAGTATACATGTGATATAAATCTAAATTCTGATTGGACGAGCTTTGTTAAACTCATTGTAAATGTCAATAATCGCACGTCTGTGATGTACGTCTATACGCACTCATTCGCTACGTTGCCTGGCAACCAAAAATAAGAACGATGCACTTGACGGAAATAATTCTGATAATTATAACTGAGCTGCTCCCATTGAAAATTGTGGTCTTTTATCATAATCCTTATTATAAACTAGTGCATATGTCTTTGTTACGGTGATTTTAGCCAGGCATGTAATGCATGGCCTCTCAAAGCTTGCTGTTTTAATTTAATGCGTGTACTGAGAACGCTCGTGCACACATGAGCGGACCAGGCGTGCAGAAAGCAATGGGCAGGTCTCGCACCCTGCCGAGTTGAATATCTGCCATAGGAACTGATCAGCGATTCAATCTAAATAATGAATCCAGCAAACTGCAGCCAAACAGATGGACAGAGAGAACGAGTATTAGAATAGAACCCTGTCTCACTGTTTATACCACTTCTGCACTATATACTATGTGTGCTGTACTTAGTATGCAAATTGTCTATGTTTATATACAGGCCGGCGAACTGCATATTCAACAACGTGCCGTTATCTGCGAGGGCACAAAACGCAATAATTAGTTTCTTCCTGGTTCATTCGTCACACCACAAATGAAAGATCAAGACTGCTCACATCTTTTCTTGACTCTTTATTTGATCAGACTGCCCAAAGTTAAGAGCATTTTACACAAAATTGGATTTATTTCAAAAGATGAAAGCTGGATGTCACCGTAAATTAAACACGCAATGTGATTAGGTCATTTGGCAACAGAAAAGCAATGGGAATGTTGCATAATGTAGTGTTTTACCTGCCCTTACCAGCGTAGTATACTGCAAAATATATGTATTTCAGTAGCATTTCATTCTATACATAGCCAGAGAGAGAGAAAGATAGGGAGAGAACGAGAGAGAAAGAGAGAGAGAGAGCGCTTATGCTTTCACCTGATTACAATCACAGTAAAGTGGGTCACCAAATTAATTTTCATTTCCACAGATGTGTTATATTTTATGAATTTATGCTGGATAATTGTATTCAGTGCTGGTTTAGAGAAGTATCCGGCCTTGTTTATAGTGCAGCTGGGTCAGGAACTGTGAGATGGCAAAAGCACATTTAATATCTTGCAAGGTTTCTGGTACCTCGACCTTGTGCTGCTGATGGTGTCAACAAAATATAGTGCCCATGGGCAGAAACTGAACTGCAAGACTAATCAAATAGAGTCCAAATTCAAGAACATTTGAAGACGTATCTTACATCTGAATCCTACAAAAAGTAATAAAACTAAAAAAAAAAATGTTAAAGCCAGGAAAAAGTCAATGCCTCCGTTTGTGTTAAACTCAGATTTGTTCTGGCTATGGAACAGAAGTTGCAGACGCTCACAAATTTTACGAGGAGCAAACCTCGCCTGCAGGAAATCGAGTTTAATCCTCTCAGAGCAACTAATGCTGCCTCAGTAACACAGCGTCTGAAAAATAACCAAAATAAATAATCGGAAAAAGATAGAACGCAGAAGTCAATATTCAGTCAATAACAACCCAATGCTTGCATATAGTTTTCATACGAGACTGAGCCTCCATTCTTTTATATTAATTTGAATTAATCTGCTTTAAAGCTCCTACAAGTCCTCTACCTACAATTATTAAGTTATACGTCTTTGTTTACTATAGCTGTCGTTTATTCTCATAAGCATAACAACACAAATGCCTGGCATAACCGACTTTCTCTGCAGAATTTAATTAGTTTTCCTGCTTAATGTGAATCGCATTACAGAAGATGCTGATTGGGTTTATAGAGACGTCTGCTAAAACAGATGGGCCCTGGGAGTCGTTGCTTTTTCTCCAAAACAATAGAGAAAAGGTGAACGCTGCGGAACGACGTCGTATTTTGTGGCGCTGTTAGTTATGACAGTAGTTTTCACTTCCAGAACAACAAACAACGGTAAGAATAACTTTCATAAGACAAATAAACATCGATCCTGCAGCCAGCAAAATCTTAAAATCAACCAAGCCAGAAATTCTTAACATACTGGAAAAAATGTGTTTGGCAATAACTGTTTTCATAAAGACTCTTTTCTTTAGCGAATAATAGAAGAAGGTAAACGCAAGTGACAAATTTCTTTACGTTTTTTATGTATTTTGAACGTCTAAAAATAGAACGATTACGGCACCCAGCTGATCCTCTGACACGCTTTTATTTGTTGTGCTTATAAAGACGCTAACAGACGTTCCCACCTGCCTTTCAGAGCTTTTAGCGGCATTAGCTCAGAGGGAAACCAATCTTTCCTTGTACACCCAGTTGTCACACACTGATTTTTCCAAACCTGAGAAAAATGAAGGAAGTGAAGAAGCGCTTATGGGAGAATTGATGTGTCTTTGCTCAGCAGCTTCTCTGTCTCTGAAACACACGGTCGCTCCCAATTAACAAGCTAATCATTAATCAACAAATTGAGAAACTGTTATCAGTGGATCGGGGTGTTTAATCATCAAGCTAAGCAACTCATTTCCTTGTTTGTTTGTTTGTTTGTTTCTGTGTCAGAGAATACAGATAAATGCAGATGTCAGGAGGACTGCATGACTTTTAAGAAGAATGCAATATAATACTTAAATTTGCAAAAAACACTTAAAAACACTTGACATAACCAGCATAAATTTCAAATTTTTCACTAGATTTTCTGATAATAGTTTCTCTGTTATCTGTATCAGCCTAAAACTCATTATACATTTTGATTGTTTCAATATATTGTGCAGCCCTAGAAGTGACTAAAGAAATCTGTAACGCTTAACACTGCATTAAATATTTAATGAGAAACCTTTTTTTGCTTACAGCAAAGACACACATTTCCATCTGCTGTATGCTATACTTACAATACTGGGGTACTGGGGTCAAATTTACAGAATACGTTGCTTCAATGTTTTGATTTTAAGGACAGATAATCACTGATCTTATCATTATGTATTCCCAGCCCATACAAAGTTATTCCTGGATTTATTTTTCAAATACACCACTTTCTCAGCCTTCTTTAACTCAACGTGAAGTGTGTATTTTTAACACCAACACTGAACAGTTTGCCAACATGGTTGGTCAAAAACCCAATGTGTGAAATCACAAGCCTTCACATGTAAACTAGAATAAAGCCCCTACGTTAACGGCCCAGGATAACCCCCATCCAGCCCTCAGCAGTGTAATATATAATGACACTAATCCACTGGAGTGTCTACAAGTCTGCCAGACTTTATACGTTATCACTTCCAGCTAGCCTGCAGCTACCAACTCAACCGCAGCCCTGTCTTCTTACGCTATTATGCTTATTAAACATGCAAGAGCATGTAAAATGCATTTTTATACACACTGGTAGGAGGAAAATAATTATTTTAGAGTAAATCAGATATTCTGCATGTAATCCATTGATTGGAAGAAGCGTCTAATCCCATCCCCACCTTTCCCAACAAAGCTTCGGTAATTAGAAACTTCAAACAGTGTAACGGCCGACCCGCAGCACACGGCACAGCCAATATGCAAATTATGTATAAGCAAGTATCCTTTCGTGATTGGCTGCAATCTGCTGGCCAGAATGGAATAATTAACATTAGTGCCTTTAGATTTACAAGCAGCTGCTGAACAGACTAAAGGATATAAAACCTGTGACTGATGTTTGCTATGATAATACAACTGATGCCTGGGCAAAAAATATGACTGCTGTATCTCTTGTTGACTAATGCAGACTGAATACAATTCTGTGGAATAAAATGAACTAGAAAAGACAGCTACAGCTAAAAAGTTTAATTTGTGAAAAAGTTTTTCTTAACAATTACATTAAGCAATAAAAACATTAAAAATGCGACTTATCTATTTGATAAGTAAAATATATAGATAAATATACAGAAAAAATATATATAAAAGTTCTACAAACATTACAGAGGGATGTTTTTGATAACTTTGAGAAAACTTTACAGAACGTTAGCAAAACGTTTGTTTGATATGTTATATTGCTGCATCCACTGAAATACTTAACATGCATTTTCCTCTGGAAACCTCTAGAAAACAAAGATGGAGGCCATTAGATATGACACAGAGTACAACATGTTTAATAAACAGCATTTCTATCCATAACTGCCTTGTTTTCATTTGTGTCTTCTCTGACTAATGTCACATTTTGGACATCTACTGTAGCTAGCCTCAGGCAGCCCAGCGATTGGTCGCTGGACGCAGGCGGTTAAAGAGAGGCAGAAAGTTGATGATTATGATGATGGAATGTATTATGTAGAGATTAAGATGGCTGTCTAACTGAGATGGACCGGTAAAGGCTGGCTGTGAGTTTGGCACGCATGCATGTGTAGTTCAGCTGCAATTTCACTGCAAAAGTTTCAATCTGGCAGGCAATGCACCTGCCTGCTAGTCACCAGGGAAACAGGCCAATATGTATGAGTGTGTGTTTGTGTGTGTGAACGCGTTTGGGGGATGTGCATGCTCTCTGTCCATCTGTGGTCATCTACAGACCAGCTGCTATTGTCTCAGTGGTTGTGATGTGTTATATACACACATCATGTTTGTTTCAGGCAGCAGAACAGACACTTAACACCCATGCATACAAACATGCACATATGGTCAAATCCCCTTCATCATTCCTTGATCACACACACCCTTAAACAGACACACACACACGCACACGCTCTGAATGAACAGTTGGGTGCTAGATATCAAACAGTGAGAATGAAATTCAGGATATTAGAGAACAACCGTGCAGCAAGCCAAGAGCCACACCCATAAAACTGAACATAGCACCGCAACACACAATTACCCCAAACGCAAACTGACATCATCACAAAACACCACTGCAGCGTTACACAATCACTTACCAAATTACACATCACAGCATCACACTATATCACATTCCTGTGTGCAACATGCAAATCACACATCCATGCAATGACATAAAATCAAATAAATGCACAGCATCATGCAGTCTCAACATTTAAAAACGACACAACGCAATGACACATAAAATCACATAAATGCAACATCCTAGCCTCATACAATCACAATATTTAAACATCACACAAACATTGCATCACATTATAACCCGTGCAACAAAAGACCACAAACCTCAGCATCAGACAGCTACATCACAATAAACATGATGTTCTCACATTGCATAATCACATGCCAACATTACATAATACACAAGATTCTATTACACAAACTCACATTCCACCAAATCTTACCATCACAGCATCACATAATCACAGAGTGCCTCAGATACTGTAACTGGACTTCTACACTGTTGTGTACAGTAGTTTGCTTTGAGCCACCATTAATCTGTTCTTCTCGTCATTGACGGGAGTTAAAAGATCAAAGTTGTGCATAGCTCCTCTCTCACTCCCTCTCTCTTATCCCCCCATCCCTGTCTTCATATGTGATTGTAATTAAAGATAGAGGCATCACACGCATCGTCCTGGAGAAAATAATTACACGAAGCGATAGAGAAGAGAAAGAGAGAGAGAGAAAGAGAGAGAGTTAAGATTACTGAGGTCACTTAGAGAACAGATGTGGGGGGAACAGAGAGAAACTGGAGGGCAACTGTATGTTGCTAATTGGGGGCAGGAGGGCAGGTTAATAAAGAAACAGAGACTAACATACTAAGAGTGAATAGTTGGCAGTCATTCTAACCCAGATGGCTTGTCCTTGTCATGGCAAAGATGTGAACAATAGAGTCCTAGACAAAAAAAGAAAAACATTTCACAATATTGAAACTCTATTACTCCCAAATCCATTATGATTTACAAGGTTAGATGCTTATAATTTTGTTTGGAAAAACAAGCATCTTAACAGCACCTGTCTGCAAACTCCACCTTGAGTTCAAATGGATCTTAGACACCAATAATCCATAACTTATGTGTTCCTAAATCTGTGCTGAATTTGCTGACATCCCCCCATATCCTTCCGTAACATCAGGGCTGCATTAAACCTGCCTTCGCTTTATGAGGTTTTAAACACGTGGCATTTAAACAGCACCTTTATGTAAGCCGTTCATGAACGCTAGAGGAAATAAACGGCACACTAAACGCAAAGACTATTTTACAACAAGCAGGATCATTATGTGCAAACGGCAAAGGCTTGCAGGAGCATTTGGAGTAATATTCCCAAACTCCTTTGCCTGGGACGAAGTGCACTTAAAAAAAAACATCATGGATCAGACATCGTTTAAAGTTTTGCATGCGTTCTGGACGGCGCGTGTTTTTAAGCAGTATTGCTGGTTTGCGCTCCGTCGGGATCAATGTTTCCCAAAGCTTGGATACGCGGGACGACAACAACACTGTTTAAACTAAATAAAGACTTAAAACAGTCGGTGTGCGTTTCCTCTAGCGTGCAAACAACGTAAAATAAATGGTAAATAACTTGGCAAATAAACATATCATTGCATGTAACGTTATAAATCCCGTCGCGTCCTACCGTGGGATGTAACTGTAGCGGTAAAATCCAGCGTTGCGTTTTACTTCCGCTACAACAGTCCAATGGCAACTTACTATCTGGCGATTTCTTTAAGTAGTTCTGCAAAAGTTCACTATCTTGTACTGCAAAGACATCCTTACATGAGCGTTGCACGCGTTTTCCTGTAGCTCAGTTGGGAAAAACTTGCGTTAGCAGCGCAGAGGTCGTGGGTTCGATCCTGTACGAGGCCGGTTGCTGATGTTGCGATTCGTGTTTAGTCTCCATAACTATGAGTGTAATGTTGTTATACTAAATATTCATATAGTACACAGCCCTGCTGTGGTTTATTCATAGACTGCACATCCATATTTCATAATAAATAATCCTGATATAAAATGAAATCATCCTTTAACTTTTTATTATTCACACCATAGATCATTAAACAACTAAATCCGTGTGTCAGACACTCTCCGGCATGTTCTGATCCATGTTGCAACTTTAAGAAACATATAAAAGTTCAAGGAACTTATAAAACTCACATGCCCCCATCCTGTTACCAAATAAGACCACCAAATACGTTTCCGTCTACGTTTGTCCTCCCTTAAACATCATACAGAAACAACCACTGGAAACGGTACTGGAACACCAGACAATAGAGACATCAGTCCCACTTTTTCTCCAGCTGATTGGTTGAAGCTTGTTATCATCAGCTGTCATGCTGGATGTCTTTCAGGGTTTTGGCAGCAGAAGAATTAACTGTCTGAAACGATCTCATCTCACGGATCCTCCACACGGAGAGGTGAGTGTTCGCACAGCATCTTTTAGCCTGATGAATTTCTGTCTCCTGTCCTGTCACTGAACGCCAGGTGAGGGAAAACTCTGACCTCATCGTTCAGAGCACAGGATGATGTAACGAATGACACCACGCTTCTGTGACCTCACAAGCGTTTTGTTTCAAATGTCCCAGACTTGTGTTAGCATAATTATGCAACAGCTTTGAGCTAGCATTGGCTCAAATTCTGAATCTGTGCATACGAAAGTAGTTCCACACACACAAGAGAGTTTATTTTTTATGTTTATTTACATATCTTCTGTTTTTTGTTCTGTAAATCAGCAGGTATTCACAAAGTACTAACATTGGGTTTATAAAAGTACGATTTTAAATGTGATGTTGCATTGATACAGTTTACGGATCACAGAGAATATGTAAATAAGTGGTGAAAAAGCAATACGACCCTGACACGCTCGTGCTTGTGTGATATTGCTTCAATATAATGCGAAATACTGCCTCTCCACCAGGTGAATTCAACTGAGGCGGCACCGGGTCCAAAGCAATTCACAGTCAAGGTGCATTTCACAGTTTTGCCAATCCTGGGTTGCATCACCCTGCAGGTCTTCTCTGGTTTAATAAATTACAGTGTCATGGTGACTGCAAGGACGGTCGAGTGGGCCGAAGCGAGAACGGAGCACTTTTAAGGGGGGATTTCTGTAAGACTACAAACACAGAGCATTCACATGTATCGCAGGGCTAACATCTGCAATACGGTTCTTCTGAGAGTTCTTATGAAGATTTCATTAACATAATGTGTCATAAAATCACCTACTGTACAGCTTTACTGTACTTCATGACACGAACATCTATGACGTGTTTCTCTGCTTAAACAGCATCACAGTACAGCAAATTCACGTGGAGATATCCAAAGCATAGGTAAAGGAATAATTTACAGTAAATGTGTACAGTAAACATACAGTAAATGTGTACAGTAAACATACAGTAAATGATGTCATCATTTACTGCCCTTCCAAACCCATTAAACAATTTTTCAGACTAGAGAGAAGGTGACTTTTGAAGGCGAAGTATGTTTTTGTGAGAACAAAAACAGAACTAGCATACATAAGGCAGCACTTTAATATATTCAAATATCTATACATATACAGTATATGTATACACACACACACGCATACAAACATGTCCTGTTCAGGTTTCACACTTTTCGACAATATGCTAATTCTCCAGCAAACGCAGGTACACATGTTGTCCACGCGGGGAGTCTGTGTCTACAGCTATTCCAATTTGCTGTTATCACATGAATTCATTCCAGGCATGTGTGCTTACAGGCCAGACTGTTTGTTTAATCCCTGCAGTGTAGCGTTTTTTCATTCTGCTCAGCTGCCAGCACAACAGCATCTAGCTCTCCAGCCTCAGAGTTTTATGGTTGCGTGTGGGGGGGACTTCAGTAGCTCGCGCTGCGTGTGACGACACAGCCCATAATTAGCGTGTAATTTAGGCCACTTGAGTGCATTTGTCAGTTAAAATCGAAGCGATTGTGATTGTCGGGTAATAGTAGCTGCCCTCACCACAGAACGAATGCATTTACGGATTCTAAATCAGGCTGCATGGCAGCAAAGATAGATCAATACAGCACAAACCTTTTCTCCACGGCTTTAGGTGCATGCGTGCACATATGACAAAGATAAGGAATGGGGGTGGGGGAAAGGAAAGGAAGCTAAAGGTCTTTGATTGGTGGGGGTTGTTGGGAATTGCAGGCCGTTAGCCTTGGAATTTTTTTAAATCCCAGATTATCCATACAGCATAAATTCATGCAACCTATCATGGAATGACTAGAGAACTCATACATAAGCTTTCTCAGCTGTGCATTCTGGGTAGTAAAACTGGAGGCCTTAAAAGCATTGATTTTAAATTCTGAGGGGAGCAGATGCATCCTGCTGTATGTTCCCCTGGGGGGTCTGAAACCCCAGCAATGCGAGATTTTTCTACATGATTGCTTGACAAAACTGGTTAGGACTGGATTATTTGTTCTGGAGTTGTTGCTGTTCTGATGCAGACTGGTGAAATCATTATATGAGATTTCTTCCCATATTAATTCATCCTGTCATGAGGCATTGTTGTGCGATACATGTATACTAACAATTTGCACTTCAGAGTGTTATCGAGTTGCTCTGTTGCTCCTATAGAAGCTAATTTTTTAGCTGCCTTAGCTTCAGGCTTCCTCTGAGCTTTCCCCCCCCCCCCACACACACACACACTTTATAGCCCCTTTACTGCAGGCAATAACTGTGGCAGTGCTGTTTTAATTCACTAGAACAGGTATGTGTGCGAACAAACCTGATCAGAATCCAGATTAAATTCATTCACAGCCATAAAAGGTTGTCCATGGGTTTAATTTAAAAATTGTATTCCCAAAATCCACATTGGTTATCATTTTACAACATGTTTGAGACGCCAGCTGAACTCTTATGATCTTGTTATTTGAATATGACAGACGTGCAGCACAGAATTAATAGGCTGCAGAGATTAAAATAAAAACTTATTAGATCTATATATCTACTA
>JBAJNP010004377.1:0-13020 GCA_036877545.1 Yasuhikotakia modesta | reverse complement strand
CACACACACACACACACACACACACACACACACACACACACACACACACACACAGATAACAATGGATAAACAAGATAAACAAAAACACACAAACACTCTGTTGACTTTGTTAACTTTTAATAGTGGTTATTTTTGGTTTTGTTCAGACTACAAATTTTCAGACAACATATTTGTCCCCTACGGTTAAAAACACACAAATTTTGGGGACTTTCCATAAACATAATGTTTTCTGTATGATACAAACTGTGTTTTCTTCTGTATTTTCAGAGAACGTTTGGACCCCACAAAAGAAAAACAAGAACACAAACACATCAACCACATTTAGAGGGCCATCAAGAATCATCACATTTCTCCACGGGACGCTCATGTCATTCTGGCACCAACAAATCCAAGATGGCAGATCTGTGTGGATCAGAGACATATGTGTTCTGACAGCTGTGTCCTTCTAATGTGTTACTGAAGTCGGATCTCTCCCAAAATGAAAGTGGACTGATTTGAGTAGTTCTGCCGGCTCACTAACTTTATCCTCTGATTAACCGGCTGCAGTTTACCGAGGGGCTTAAAATAAGTTTCACTGTCACTTTTAATTGAGATGGTAATTCATTATGTGGCATTTGGCCGGTGTTTGGGTGCTACGTGTGAGCTAGCTTTAATTTGTCTGTAATCCGTGAATAAAACTGGGCCGTGTGTTTGGGGAGAAGTAAAAGAGACGTCTCAGCAGTCTGAAGTAATGATCTCTCCTGCAAACCTTACAGGAAACACGACTCCACGTTTGTATTATTCTACAACTATCTCTGAGTTTCCTCTCTGTGGTTCTGGTACTGTACAGACGGGAACTTTAAAAGCTGGGTACCGTTTGTTAAAAGGACCCTGGCTTACACGTAATTCTGAAACGTTTTCTTTTATCTAACGTGACACACTAATAAAGAACAAAAAGGCGGCTAAATGAATACATGTACTTTTACATTATCTGAGAAAATGTGAGAGGTGTTTGTCTGTGAAATACTTGCCCTTGAGTCTGTTCTCTAGTTCTTCAGGTCTATCAGATGTTTCGCCCGTTTAACAGCCCACCAAACAAACGTTTGATAGATTAAATCATTATTAGCACAATTTTCTTCAAAGTTCAAGTTAAACATTTAATCAGAGGATTTTTGTTTGCAAGAAAAGGAAAGAAAAGGTGGCGCTTGCTTTAGCAAGAGATAAAAGCAGTAAGATAAAAACAGATTATGAATCCAGGTATGCCATAGAAATATGAATGAGGTCACACTTCTGTTAAGCTGGTTAAAGGTCTTCTCTCGTCCTGATAGTGATCACTAAGTGATTATATATATTTATATATCTTCTGTGGAAGACAAAGACCATAAAATGTTCATCCAATCATTGCATTAGAATGTGCCACTTGTCAAACATTGTATTTGCATCGCATTGTGAAGGAGGCGTGGCTTTGGAGAGCGCCCTGAAAAGAGGGCGGAGTCTTACACTTACATTTTTTTCATCAAAATTACATTTTTTTACATCAAATCATTTACATTTTATGTTTTTCCTCAGTCTTTGTTCTTTTTACTAAACACCCTTAATCATAAAAATGACAGATAACAATATATACAGTAAAATACACAGACATCAAGCACTAAAGAAACTATAAGAGAAGAAAGCAACGCCTCTTATGTATTGTGTTTATGGTGATATGTGAGGTGTATAGTTGCCACTCATGTAGCTGTGGGGATTTGCTGCTATGATAGATCGTAACTTTCATTTTGGCAAAGCATCAGTTGCTAGCAGATGTTTCCTCCAACCAAATGTCAGCCCGTGATACTGATATTTTATTATTCAATACGACATATCTCACCAGTGCGCCAGGTTAAGGAATCAATTTGTTTAAGGGTTCAGACAGGAATTTGATTTTCAATCTCAGGGGTGCACCGCCTCCTTCCATAACAGGGCCCTCTTCCTATTACCCAGAATGCATCAGCATATCATTACGGTCCCTTTCAGAGGGAAAGAGGGTCAGTTGTACCGATTGTGAATCCAACCACGTCAGAGTTCAATCATCAGACGGTCACAAAAAGAAATTATTTAAATATACATGGAATCATAAAAACACAACCCAGCTAACAATTTTAGGTTGTAGAAACATTGGCATAATGTTTTCATTAAGTAACAACTGTTAAAAATGTTCTTTTAAACGTTACAGAAACGTTCAAAACATCCAGTTAGTATTAACATTATAGCTTCGTTAGAAGAACAATAATCAAACAATTCTGTAACATTTTTTAAACGTTCCACTTACAACTTCAGAACAAAGTTTTGATGTATGATATGTAACTTAAAATATGTTACAATTATAACTTGTATTGATTAGTTACTGCAAAGACATTTTTTAATAACTTTGAGAGGATGTTTATAAAACGCTAGCCAAAAATCCCCACCATTTTGCTTGTGAAACGTGTTTTTTGCATGTTTACTTTACTGTACACGACACAAGATCCATATTTTATAACACATAAGATGGCGGAAGGACACCGTGTGTCCCAATATCTTCTGTAGCCTCACGCTAAAGACACAGACATCAACAGGAGGATTTTTGCCACCCGAGGCTCGATGTTTTAGGATGACTTGTGTCAGCACCGGCCTGTTCTGAGCTGTATGGATTTACACACCACTGGGCAGCAATCTGTGATGTGACTGCTGGCCCAGGGTCCAGTGTCACTCTGAGCGATTGAGCAAAGGTTGCAGAAGGTTATGAGAAATGCAACACCTCCCTTAGTCTCAAAGCAGCACTGTGGTTTCCCCAGCTAACAATTTTAGGTTGTAAGAACATTTACGTTTTTATAATGTAATCAAAGCATTGTTGAAAGTTTTAGGAATGCCCAGTTTTTAGATGCTGTATTAATGTTTGTTAATAAGAACATATTTCAAACCTTTTTAACTTATCGATAAAATTTTTGATATATATGATAAATTCAAAAATCTACTGACATAGCAGGAACGCCTTTTGATGTTGTTCAGAGACCCTTCAAAGAACGTTAGCCAATATTGAGACAACATTCAATGTTAGCTGGGTCTGTATCTCTGACTGAGGATAACATTTATTTTGAATTTAATCAATGTCGGAGAAAAGCTTGTTGCGTCTCACAGTGTCTCAAAGCTTTAAATCTCTTGAATCTCTGATGAATCTTAGATGCCTGTGAATTAGATTTTGAAAGCTTTGGTATTACAGCCACATTTCTGTTGACAGAAACAACAAAGACGCTCTGATCTTTGGTAGCTGGTTTCCTCTGACAAAAAACACATTTTCCACTCCAAAACATCTGATTGCATATTGCATGCTAGCGTGCTGTCACATACGCTAACAACTTAAAAATAAAGCTTTTGATGCATGACATATAATGCAAAAAATGTTCTTCTAACGTTACTGCAGAAGCGCTACTGGATAACTTTGAAAGAACGTTTAGAAAGCATTATGTTTTAAAAAAGTTCTGTGGCACATAAATTACACCTATACCTGTATATTAATAAAATGGCCGTTGTCATTTCAAACGCTGTAATAATGTGGAGTGCTAATGGCATCTGACAGTATAAACATAATGTGAGTTGGAGTCTTTTAATTGTCCTCTCTAAATCCATGTCTGTTTCCTGGACTGCATCCAATCAAATCGCCTGTCGGTATGAAACATTTCAGGAGTAGCGCTGGGGCGGCTCTGAGGCCCTTTAATTCCATTCCTTGTGGGAATTCTTAATTAACATCGTCCCACCATTAATATCGTGAAGATCAATAAACGACAAGCGCAGCATTAATGTAGCATTAACCCATTTATAGAGATTAACAGCACTTCAGTGTTTTGTTCATTAACACTAACCTTCAAATGTTTCATATGCACTTGAGAAACACACGCGGTTATACTGGCATCCGATTGCATGGCGTTCAATCAGGCTGTCGGCACACGCTGCCGCTCTTTAAACATGCAGTAACCTGCGATGCAGCGCGTCTGTACACATGATAAATAGATGTTTGCTGTGCACACACACAAATAAAAATAACATAGGGCAGATGCAACCCTAACACAAGGAAAACGGCTGATGGAAAGTCACACACACACACACATACACACACACACACACAGGATGCTGAAAACAAACACAGTGTTGTCTCTTGATACGAGCTGAGCTATCTCACCCAGTCACTCACCCGGTGGGGTCTCGCGGGGTCTCATCTGGCCTGTCTGAGACAAAGTGATTGTCACCTGATGAAGAGAGCAGGAGCTACATCTGTCTCCTGTGGATATATAAACTCTCTGGATGGAACAGAACAAAGTTTGACTACCTGCAGGGAAACACAATCCCAGCGAACAACGTTTGTTGTAAAAACGTTTTCTAAAAATGTACAAAACATCCAATTTTTAACATTTAATTCATGCTATTAACATTAATGCTATTTTTTTAATTCTGTAACTTTTGAACATTTAAACCTTTGTGACTTAATGGAAACATCAGGGCAACGTTGCCACAACCTATATTTGAAAGCTGGGTATGTGATTTTCCACAAACGCAACCCAGGTTGGTTTAAGGCACCATATGCCGCATTAGATAATGAAGCATCTTCTGTGAGACTTTAGTACCAAAGGCTGTGAGAAGCTGTTTGCATCCATGCAGCGTGAGTGTGTGTCAGTGTGTTTTACAGCAGTGAGGCTGAGGATGAGTCAGGAGGAGGAAGAGATCAATCTTACCAACAAACACACTCACTGCACTTCCAGCTCATTTCACAGCTTTGCTATGAGGGCGAGTCTCTGCTTTGATGAGATTTGCTTTAAAGGGAAGTGATCTGAAAATGTGGCACAATAACAGCAGTGAAGCCATGTTGGTTTGAAACATAAGCGTTTGCTGCCCTCTGCTGGTTAGATGCGGAACTCAGACGACTGGTTTATTGGGACTCATTTGTGTGTGTCACACTGTTTTCTCACAGGTCCTCTTTCACTGAGTGTATCAGTGGATCTAAAGTCTAAAGAGTGGAATAAATCTCCAGCTAACAGGGAACATTCTCAAAACGTTGGTTAACATTCTCTAAAACTCTCTTAAAGTTATCGAAAAGCAATCCTGCAGTTCATATATCATATATATTCAAATGTTGTGCATTAAAAAGGTTTTAGTGGAATGTTTTTAAAATGTTAAATGCAAGTAATTTTGACATAATGCAACCCAGGTTGCACAATGGACATGCATCAAAACATGCATGTAACTAACAGCACTGTTTCTTTTGTTCAACTCTGTGTGTGTGTGTGTGTGTGTGTGTGTGTGTGTGTGTGTGTGTGTGTGTGTGTGTGTGTGTGTGTGTGTGTGTGTGTGTGTGTGTGTGTGTGAGTATCTTACAAATCTGTTTTGACTATAGTATCAAGGCAATCAACTTGTTGCAATCTGCCACTGAAATGCATGTTTGCATAAAGATTGTTGTGTTCGTATTAAAGGCTGTAGACAGTTTTACCATCAGACAGATCATTTAAATTCTTCAGACAGAGGCAGAACAGACTCGTATCTGAATTAGTTTGCATGCCGTTACAGTCCCAAGTGCTGAATTTCCATCAGAGCTTGTTTAACTTGCAGGACAATGTACTATTTCATATTTGATTTACCCGGCCACAAGATAAACCATATCTGGGGCATATTAAGGAGAGATTGCATATGGTTATATCTTTATTTAGTTTTATTTTGAAGAGAAAATAACTCATGTCAGCCTTATGTTAACAATAACAACCATCTTAATGTTTTGTTTTGGCTTTTTGTCTCAGCTTCCATAACAGTGATTCTCATCAGGGCGTGTTAGCAGCAACAAGGTCACGGGTTCGAATCCCAGGACATCCTGAAAAATGATATAAAATGATTTTTATTTAAATGAATTGAGAAACATAACAATAATCACAAACAAGAACAGACCTGTGATTCCACAGTCTGAACTGATAAAGACCTTTGTAAGGTATATTTCTGTTAGCTCATTTATCATTAGCAGGTGTTTGGGGCTCTTTTGAAGCGTAACGGACTCAATGCTAATTGCTGGTTCTCTGCGCTCCCCCTGAAGAGACCTGGAGTTAACTGCTTTGTTCAAGGGTGAAATGTTGATGGGGCGTCACAGCAACTCTCCGGTCCATGGGTCACTTCTTCCCAGGATCAAACCCGTGACCTTCTGTGCTACCAGCATAGATCTTTCACCACTAGGCTGCTGCCTCCACCACAACATATTATTTTAATACCCATAAGCCCTGTATGCTTCAGTCTGCAGCAGAGGTGCAAAGGTCTCTGCCTCTCCTCTCTGGTAGGGTGGATCTTCAAACAACCATCTGGTGCTCAGACTACAAGGGGAGAAGATTATTCTCGATACGGGCAATTAGAGAAGATGTTAGTTATGCCGTGCTGTTAGTGAAGACCACAGGAGAACCAGCATAGGCTCCTATGGTGAGAGCTCAGAGGGAAGGTTCAAACCACAGCATCAGTTTTTCACCTCTGCATGTTATGATGTTAAGCTTTTAAAGCTGAACATCTGCGCAGTCTGAGGCAGCATCTTCAGGGAAGAGTCTAAAGCTTCATTTCTGAAGGTCGAATCTCATCAAAGCAAACAGGCAATTAAAATCCAACAAACTGCCTCCTGTAAGCATTTGCTGCAGAAAATAGATACATAATCAAAAAGTGAACCTCTGAATATCTGGACGTACAAACATTTCTACGTTACGGTTCTTCTCACACTAGCAATTTAAGTTTGGTTCCAGGTCCCAGAGCGAGTTTCCTGAGAAAACCAGCATCACCAGAGCAAAGAGTCAAAATCATGGTGATAATCTCACTGTTGCAGCTGAGGGAGGAAGTGGCATAGACGCGTCTGAGACGCTACGCATACAATCAAAGAGGATGTTTGTAGAGAAATCCTGTTATTTATCCACCAGCACAAACACACACTGTTTCTCTAAGTTTGTGCTCATTGCTGAGGCTTTATGTTTACTACAAATAAGCATTAAAAGACATTTTAGGATGTTTCATCTGATTTCTTTAGTTTTCTCAGTTACCATAACAAAGGAGAAATAGAAAAAGATTAAAAAGATCTAAAGAATATGTGCATTCCTAAAAATGAAGGTTTCTTCACACCAATGTCATAGAAAACAATTTTGGTTCCTCAAAGAACCCTTCATTCTAAGGTTCATAATGGAACTATTTAATTCTTCATTATTTATAGCCTAAAGATCTTTTTTTTAACTACAGAGAACCTTTTTGGAACTGACAGGTTCTATGGATGTTAAAGGTTCTTGTAAAACCATGCAGCCAAAAATGGTGGATTATCACACTGTGTTTGAACCGTCACAGTGTCAGGAAACGTTTTTGTTCTACTGATACAGCAGCTAAAGGAAACCCAGACAGATCTAAAGTAAAGTGTCATCACCTATTTTGAAACCAGTTTGACTCCTTGGAGCTCGTTTTACCTCATGGCTGCAGAAAAGGTCTCCAACAGAACCTCACAACCTCACAAAGCACAACTGATGGGCAGAGGCAGAAATTTATTCCTTTACCTTTCAAGCTGCAGCAAATGGGATTAAAACGAATAATGTTTGACACTTCTGGTCTTGCTCGTCTAGAAGCATACAGCTTTAACATGTTGACATTTTCAAAGGTTGTTTTGTCAGGCTGCTCCTCGGAGTCGAGGCTGGAAAGAGCGACATATCGGAGGCCGCGGGTAGCCACGGTAACAGAGCCACAAGCAATGTGCCTTTTATAAGTCCGTCTAGAAAACATTAGCTTCACCAGAGTGGACCACAAATCAAATGACCTCAAAGCTCAGAGGCTAGCTAATGTGGGGATGACTGCAGGTCAGTGAAGATAAAATGTTCCAGTAGAACCCACTGGTCTGGACGGACGGAGGAAAACAGACAAACGCAGGACCTAAAAAAGTGTAAAGAGATCAGTTTACTTCAGTTGCTCATGGGCAACAGATGCTAAAAATGAATTCACCTCTTTTCACACTCTAAAAGCAAAACATAGAGGTTTGTGGGCAGGTATCTGAAAGATTGCACACTTAGATTTATTCATTTGGCAGACATTTCTATCCAAAGCAACTTCTGAATTTAACACACACAATTTTTTTTCTTATCAACATTTACCTTCCCTGGGATTGAACCCACAACCTTTGCTCTACTAACCCAACACACTACCAGTTGAGCTACAGGAGAACTAGGTTCAGCTGTAGGTTCTGTTCCTACATAAGGTCATCTGTACTATTAAAATCATAACATTAATTGAGGCACCTGGTCCAGGCATGATGGTCTTTGGAAATTGTGTTAGTTCATGTAGCTGAATTCATGCACCGAAGCATTAATAATATAAATTAACCCAGGCATCCGTTTTATTGTATGTATTTCTTAAGCTAAGGGCTGTTCACACTGACAGCAGTTAAATCACTCAAGGTCACGGAGCCTGTAATAGATTTTCTTCTCAATGGTGTCCAACTGTATCAGGCAGCAGATCACTGTAAAATATGAAACACTTTAATAAAGGTGTTGAAATGTTACATCCACAAGGTTTTATTTTATAAACCTTTTAATGTTAAACTGAAATGAATTTAGATCTGAGTTACAGTAAATAATAAAACGTCAGACATGCTGAACGTAACTTAAAAACAATGTATTTAAAACAAAAAATGCACAATAGATAAGCACACAACACAATGAAATGTTTTGTCCAGGGTTTGGTGTATTTTATGTAAAGAGTCTCTGATTATTTTAGCTTTTAGGTTTAGGTAAATGTGAATCTACACTGGAAACAATTCTAAAAGAGCCCTTGATATTAACACTATTAATGTAACATTCTTAGAGCAATAGGTGAATTCTCCTTCATTCATCATTTCTTTCACATTTTTACCAAACATTACAGTGTCATAAAACATGTTCATCAAAACAACACGGCCGAAACTAAATGTTGTTTGTTTAGCGCATGAGATTACTCATCTGCCATCTTTATTAATATTCTTCAGCGAGGCAGAGTGGAACTCAGCCACCGAGATATGGGCGTAATTAAATCTGCATATGGTCCAACTCACCACATTTCATTTGGCATTCAAATTAAACATTGTAAATATGAAATCATAACTGGCTTTCATGCAAAATAATTTCTTTCCCCCAGAGATAACAAAAGAACCGGGACGTGGGGGTTTTATTAACAACTCAAGTGAGATCATGAACTCTGAGAGAGGTAATTGTGAAATCACAAGCTGTAGTGAAATTGTTGCCAGATGAGGTTTCTATCTGAAGTCGTGTTCTGCTCCCTGATTGGTTGATTCAATCGCTGCAGAGGTGAATTACTTCTGCCACGTCTCTCACTATAGAGGAAGTGAATCAGCTGTAAAGTGCATTAATACAAAAATAAGAAATGTAGATATTTATATCAGAATTTTTCAAAATGGTTCATGTGGAACGATAGCTGAAGAATCTTAAACAATGGTTTGGTAAACAACGTTTCCAATGTTGTGTTGGGAACAATTTCCCACTGAAGTGGAAAGTTAGAACTACTTATTGGAATAGCCAAAGCCTTTAGTTTACATCTCAGCCCAGAAAACCTGCAATCCACCAGCTGCCCAAACTAAATACAGGGACATTTAATAAAAGACACGCTACAGGTACAACACCAGAGAAACTGTCTGACTTCTTCTTAACATTCTAACATCCCACACGTTTAATACTTTGTGTGCATTATTCCTGAAGAAATAAAATGTGCAAATACAGCAAACAATACAGAACACCAGCATGCAATCCTCAAAGCTGACAGACATGTGCTAAAAGCCACAAAACTCCTCATTTCACGGTGGTCTTTAACAGGGACGACAGACCCCACCGCCCAGTTCCCACCAACAATCCGCTTTCTGTATAATAACCTTTTATTACTGATCAAAACATGAGAAACGAGGCCAACATCCGGCAACAATGTGACGCAAGTCAAGTGCAAAGATTTCAACACCAGATGGCAGTAAAAGTCTATAGTTTCTGTGACGCTCCATGACATTTATTATCACATCTTATTACATTTTGCAGTGATTTTTCTACTAAAGCAGGGTGATGTTTTCTGCTGTTATTAAAACTTCAGTTTTAAATCATTCTCTCAGGCTTGCTTTTATCATTGCCTAAGGATCTCAGTTCTCAGTTATGTTCTCAAGCATGCTGTTATATAATAAAAGATAAATACACATTCAGTAAGAGTATGGCACTATAAAATGAATGCAGACACTACCTGTACCTGTGGGTTTCATAATGTTCCTGTATCAGCGTCGCCTCTCCATCAACCAATCAGATTGCAGGATTTGTGATGGGTTAAGAGTTAGGACTGAGTTAATGGCTTGTAGGTTATGACTATGTTTCTTCAACATGATTGTTGTTCCAGGAGCAAAACAAGGTGCTGATCTCAGAAATATGATGACAAATGGAATTTCATTGCAGGCACCTCCTGGCCAAACTACACACAGTTTGAGACATGGTTGAGATCTCTTTTGAGACCCTAGAGGAGACACAGACATTAGTGAAGTTTTTTTTTTAAATGCATTAGACATTTACTAAGAGAAACAACAGATTTTTTTGTAACACAGGTCCTGTGCATTAACACAGTATGAATGTTCTAACAAAAGTCATTCCTTAAACATTGTTCCTTGTGCTTGTCACAGGTGAAATGTGCTCAGATCTTGGTGAAAGATCTTGCAATCTCAGTGATGGGCAAACAGATGCAGGAACAGGAATAGTGTGAGCATCATTCCCAGAAGAAAAAGGAGAAGAACAATCTGAGAACATGAGGAAATGAGCATAAGATCATTACAGCCACGAATGCCCACAGAGACCTCACACTGCTGTTACTTTAAAGAAGTGCTGTTTAATTTGGACATGACAGACACATTACATAACTTTAGCAATTGGTGGGTCTAGACTGCACCACACAAAATCACCTTAGAACAACTGGGTTCTGTCAAAGTGTGAATTATATGTGCAGCGCAAAGGTCAATATGAGATAATAATTGTACTTCTTTCAATGCACCATAATGTAATTATTCTAATAAAAATAGAATCATTACTTCTGTAATGTTTCACTAACAACGTAAGAATAATGTTTTTGAGAAATGTTTGATAAATAACATTAAAAAAGGTTCCACTAACATTACTGCAAAAATGATTTTCATAACATGAGAGAACTGTTAGAGAACGTTAGTCAATGTTCTAAAAACCTTCCCTGCTGGCTGGTAAAAAAAAGCTATGAAAATGAACATGCTTTTGTTTGTTTGCCTACAGGGCTGGTGACATAACCAATATGTGTTCCTGTAAAATATGTTCTTTACAGTAATGCAGAGTCTAAACTGTTAGCAGAAACGCTCAGCCCAGAAGATGTGAAGACATTAAACAGAAGTTATTCACACCTGAGCACCTGTTTTCAAACAGCTTTCACTGTTTCTGTGCTCTTTTAGGAACATTGTGAAATCACTTACTGGATATGATTATAAAACAGACGTACAGCATTAATCAGAGCCTGTGAATGTGTATCTGTGAGTGTATCTGCGTGGATGGGCACCGGTGTGCAATCATGTGTGTGCTTGTATTCAGACACGCATGAGCTTGTGTTGACGCTACAATCTGAGGCTGCAAGACTTACTACCCAGCAAAGGTTAATGAGTTTAAACACAGCTTAAGTTGAGCCCATTAAATCAGAATTAAGAAAACTCTACTGAAAGCAGAAATCTACATTAAAGCCCCTTAGAAGCTTAATCTTGTTTTAAAAAAACACTTTAAATTCAGTTGCAGATGTAACTGTGAAATAAAAATTGATCATGTGGTTTTGGGCCTAAATGTACTTTCAAAATAATCAACATATATTGTTTATTATTAAATATGAAAGGATTTACCAACACATATAGTACGAGGAACACATATTTACCATTAACTCAATAAACTCCCATTTACTGCTTCTTAATACTTACTAAGGTAGTAGTTGTTGTTTATAACGTAGGATGGTGTGGGGTAAATTAAAGAAAAGTCTATTGTTGTTTGCAAAAATGAATCTTACACATTTTGCATTGTGACATTATTGACATGTTTATTAGACACAAAGTGCACGGATATGCAAAGAAAAAACTCAGTTTATATTACTGTAAAGTGATTTAAAAAGTACAATAGTCATAAAACTATGGCATTTTTATACCTTTGATTTCAGAGTGAAATACCACCAGGACATTTCTTAGCCAGAGCCACCCATTAATCTACATATACATCAATGTCTTCACACTGTGTTCTTTAAACTGCCCTTTTAAAGTGTGTCTGGCCAAGATAAAAGACATTTTACCTGCTTTTTGATCTTTCAATCCTCTCTAGCAGGTTCTCAGGGACCTCGGGGAGAGACAGGGAGGATGAGAGAGAAGGCAGGGATATGAATAAACGTGGGATCATGGGCAGCTGCATAATAAAAATAAAACATCTACTTATGCATTTGATAAACAGCTTTATCTATAGCTTTTTCTATAGATAAAAAAACAGTATATTCTATAGATAATAACAGTTAATAATAAGAGACATAAAGATAAATTTGATTAATTCACTTCGCGCATGCTCAGTTTAAACTGCAGTTCGCGCAACACCTTAAAGCAGGTGTATGTATGACGTCATTTTAGGGCGCATTTCAAGTGTGCATCCCTAAAAGAGCACAAGTGTGCATCCCTAAAAGAGCACAACCCTTGAGACTGAACTAAAACTATAGGCTGTTTGGTGACAGGTGACACTCATGTGAAACCATTGCCGTATTTTAAGACATTTTTATCAGTGAGGATTCGACAAAACGAACCAAGAATGTGATGCAAATTCATTTTTGTCACCTTTGTTTACGGACGACACGAGAAACAAGCGGGAGGTGTAAGGAGGTGTTTGTTTGAGACCCTGTTTACTACAGGTACGTGTTTTTGTAAAACCTGATAGTTTACATGGTTGTTTACCTGGTAGTTTACCTGGTAGTTTACCTGATAGTTTACCT
>JBAJNP010004376.1:0-33872 GCA_036877545.1 Yasuhikotakia modesta | reverse complement strand
TGGAACACAGCCCATGTCTGATCTTTCAGGCAAGCTTCACAGAGACCTGCCAACAGCTTTGCCAGATCTCCTGTTCAAGGTCTGGTCTGGCCATTTCTGGTCCTCCGCTGAATCTTCTGCTCTAAATTCCCTGACCTTTGATAAGCCTTTGGAAATGATAATGGCAAAGAAAATGTGAGAAAGCTTGAGAGATAGGCAGAGCCGGTCACCTGTGCATTTAATGCATTCAGCCAAAACAGTCCCACATGAGCAGCCATGGAATGCAACAATGGTACCACATGTTCTCCTGGGAGCTTAAAAGGTCCATCTTATGTTCCTTCAACCCAATGCAAGAGGCTTTTTTGGCTGTTGGCACTGAATCAAGCCGTGGCCATTTGGCTTATTAATTAGGAAACTAATGAATTAAACAGAACTGAAACATACTGGGTAAATATAAAAAGGTTTGCACAACCGAAACATGTTTGATGTTTCAGACTTTTAAGTCTATTTAGCAAAACAAATAAAAAGGTTTATAATCATGGAAAGAGACAAAGCCTTCTTCAAATATTTTGTTATCTTTTCAAATTGACTGCATATAAACAAATATATTCACAATCTCAAGACAATGTTTCACAAACAAAGCATAAAATCTCAGTCGTCTTTTAGTCAACTGTGCGACAACACAGACTCAGAGTTGTTAGGAAAATGCAAATGTTTACATATTTATGCATTTTACACACCCACTTATCCTACCCTCAGTGCCATTATCACATTATAATATCATATATGCTTGCCCTCACAACATAAACTGCCATCTTTTGGAAATTTTTGACATTTAAATTACATCAAATCAAAAATGTACAAAATCTGTGAATTCAAAATCTGGGGCTAAAAAAGGTTTTTAAAAAAACCTGAGAGAACAAAGCCTGATATTGTAACAGAAACAGCAGGTTTGTGCGTCTATGAAATCCGACGTCTAAAGGAAGTTAATTAAAAAAGCAAAATGGCGATCTGCTTTCTCCTCTCACTGTAACTCGGTCAAGGTTGTCCCCCGAGGTTGACATGGCACCTCTAACAGGCCGGAGCACCGCGAGCGAACGGACACCTCTGACCCGCCTGCGGGCGGTTCTGTACACCACTGAGAGGTCAAGGATTGGGTTTTACGTGACCACACAGGGCCGTGGGGTTTTCAGAGCGTGTCCGTGACAAGCTGCACAGCCTTAAGGAAAGACCAGCCGATCAAGCTCGTACTTCTGTCATGCCGAGGGGGAAAAAAACACAGAGAAGCACTTTTTACCCTCCTTTTCCTGACAAACTCTGCCTGTTTTTCCAGCCTGTCAAATTCTTCACATTGACTGACCCAACAACAACCTTAAACGTCACCAGCCGGATTTGTTTTAAGGTGGATAACTTTAGTTATCTGTAAATCACCGTGTCTTGTCGGTATTCCACCGTGCAGGAGGATCTGGTGGGATTCTGTGAGTCAGAACATCTTGCCACCTTCCTGCACTTTCAGTGGAGGGAGAAAAAAAGATAGAAAATATGAGGGATACATGAGTGGGAGTTTATGATTTTATTTGCACAGGCAATTAAGGCTGACTAGTTTATAAATTCATATGCTTGTTTGTGTATGACTGTTTCTTCATGTAGGACGCGTAATGTTAAGGTCCTCTGTGGCCATCTTGATGGAGGCTGTGTTGTGCTGCTTGGCTGAACATCCAATGACTATTTAAAGCAGCTTGAAAGTTTAAGATAGCGTCACGGCGCACAGAGCGTAAATGTGCGAGGAGTCCAGCATGCAGGAAATGTGACATGATGGTTTATTAATTAGCTTGTGGCTCTTTCACCTCCAAAATGGACATTAAAGCTTCAGGCAGGAACCATAAAACATGAATCATAGTTTTACCACAGCAAAAAACAAGGTGACATAGTTAAACCATGCTAACTGCAAATGTACAACGAACATGGTTTCACCATGGTATTTGTAGTGAAACTGTGGTTATATAAATGCAAAGCTATGCACCAAAAACAAAGCTGCTACACTTTTACTGCAGTAAAGTCACAGTTTATTTTTTGTAAGAGATGAACTTTTTGTTGCATTGCTAATGCTATAATAGCTAATGTCATCATTTATTTTACAACTAATGTAACTAATAGCTCCTAATCTCAAAGCCGTGCTAAAATCCTGTACAACAGCAACAACAGTGTTAGAATCTGTCATTCAACATTTTAACCAACAACTAAGAGATGAAAGAAATATTAAATTCAATTCAAAAGCAACGAAGACTCAGACAGCTGAAAACAGCAAACAATCACTTTTTCTCAGGCAGAGAGAGAGAGATTTACAGAGTATGTGCACTTATGTCATTCTGACTTATTTGTGATTCAAGAAATTTAATGTGTTACAACCCTCTCTCTCTCTGTCTGTCTCTCATACCTGAATAGTACAATTATCAACGAACACTAAATAAAAGAGCTCAATAAAGCTTTGCGTGTTGGTCTAAAACCTTAAAGAAGAACAGTCCACATTGTACATTTTACCATTTTAGTGAAAAGCCAATGGGGTTTCGTCGCACATTTACCGGATCGAACAGGCATTTGACCGAGTCGTTTAGAGTAGCCAGTCGGCTGGGACAGAAATCGAAGCCAGAGCGAAGCTATAAACAAAAAAAAAAGGGCAACGACTGCACAAAACACATTGACCCCAAATGTCCACACACACACCTAAACGTCTCCTCTTCACAATAACGGTCGACACACACACACAAGCTAATGGATGCTTTAGTCGTTGCGCATGCGAAACTTCTGTCGACCTGCTCAGCGGTGCCCAGACTCATGAACTCCATCACATACACCTCCAGCGAACATCTGACAGCACAAACGCAGGAGAAGAAGGCACCTCTGCCTTGCTCATATTCAGAGGTGCTGTTACCATGGCAACAGCCTCCTAATATCCTACGGCAAGGTTTCCACGGCAAGCTCTCTCGCTGCACTCATAATCAAAGGCACATATTTGCTCAGTCAAATCTAGATCTCGTCCAATCCAGCTGTTCTGTAAACATCAACGATGACACACTCTGACTCGATGGGCCGCGGCACTCGCTCTGTCATTAGCATATTTTAGGGGGGAACGATGAAGACGTCAAATGTCAGATAAATGTCAAAATGCAATAAAATATTCAGCCTTTAAATCTTTCATTTGATGCAGAATGAGAAGCACTCGCTCCTCTCCTGCGGTGTAATAGTATCATCTTTGATGCATTTGAGATTATATTTAACAACTTAAATGCGAATTTAGCGCTTGCAATTCCTGCGGATGCATTGAGATGATAATGGTAATTACAGAGGCGTGGGTTCACGCTGTTGTCACCTATGTGCCGTTCTGCAGATGACAGCAAACCAGCAGCGACTGCCGTCAGCGAGAGCAGGTCAATTTTGTCATCATTTATTCACTCTCACATCATTCCAAACATGTTTTTTTTTAAGCGTTTATGTTGCCTCACCTACAATGAAAGTGGATAGGGACTAGAGGCTGTCAGTGACAACAGCATTAGAGCGTTAGAACGTTCCCTTGCGACTTGTGTGTTATATTTCAAGCCATCTGAAACTATACAAAGACTTTGTGTGAAAAAGGTTGGCATTGACTGAACACGAGCTATAGTCACCGTTCACTTTCATTGTTAAAAGAAACTGCTTGGACATTCTGCTATAAAATACTATTTTTATTCTGCTCAATATAAAAAAACAAGCATTTTATGTAAATTGAATAAATGCTATAAAAATTTCATTTTAAACCAGCTCCTCTAAACCTGTAACCTGAAACATTTGCCTCTCTAGCGCCACCTATGTTTAAACAAAAAATATACATGCATGCACTTGACAGAAACATATATCCAAAACAACTTTCAGTGCATTCATTTGATCAACATGCGTGTTCCCTAGGAATCAAACCCACAACCTTTCGTGCTGCTAACACAATCCTCTACCAGTTAAGCTGCACAGGAACAAACTGTTTACTTTACATGTTAAAGTCAAATGAAACCAAACCAAACTGATATTCAGTGAGAAATCAGATCCAACAGCTCATATCATAAATCATGATTATAAACTTACAGCTGTGCATCAATTAAACACTGATGTTCAATGATTTTTGTTTATTTTAACAACAAGAATAAACTTCTGGATTGCAGCTTTAAAAGAAATATCTATTCAAAGCTTTGCTAGCATTATAAAGATCTAAACCTTGGGATAAACCTTGAGTATAAAGTTCCTGCTTTCTGTCATTCGTATCATATAAATCTTAAAGGTGGTTCAATAATATTTCATGTTCAACGAAATAAGAGGACAAGTTTTTCTCCACACTGGAAAGAAATGCAGGTCAGGGGGTCAGGATCTCTCGTCCTTTCAAACCTAATGGTCTTGCTCTTTAAACAATGCTGTGACATTTACAAACCTCTTTACCGTATGGATTCTGTTCTGCACAAACATCTGGTTCATGAGAGCTTTGGGCAGAAAGCTCTCCCATTCATCATATACACTGCAACATGTAATAGCGCGGCCTTCAAAATATGTTAACTATGACGTCCTGAATGCTAATCGACACGCTACCGCGTAAAGTTGGACTGACACGCTGCGGCGCACGACAAGCGCTAAGTTCTGTTTCCATCACACCGCATGTCTAAAAGGCTTGTCTGTGCACGACTTTAATGAACGTCAGCTGATAATAAGGACTCTCTGCGGTGGTCCTACATGTATGTGTTTCATTAGCAAAGCACATCCTGTTGAGTAATAAAGAATAGCGTAGCGTTACAGAGACTTCACGCGCAGACGTCGCCTGCTGAGTTAAACGGCCTCGGTAACCTTGAGCAGCAAAAACATACATAACACAGCACTTCAAGCTAGAAACATACCATTAGCTGCTATTACGCTAGGTCAAATTCTGCATGGTGCCAGAAAATTATTGTGAATATTACTCACTCTGTGCCTGTAGGCACCACAGAACATTTGTGTGCAAGCGCTGCTGTCAGACCGCGGACAGCAACCGCTGTGTCAAAACACAGGCGTATGACGAGACAGTGGCTCAACAGTAAGTAAGGCTGCTGGCCTCAGGCCAGAGCGAGAGAGTTTCAGGCATATTGATGGAGTTACATCTTACATTCACTGATCACTGACGCGGCTTAAGGTGCATTTTAAACATTAATGCAAATTCTAAAGGTTTAAACAAGTCACCAAGTTAACAATAACTAGCAGGGTAAGAAACTGGGATGTTTTTACCCTGGTTCATTTACTCAACAGTTTACTCGCTGCATATAATGAAATGTTGTGTTAAGATAAATACCACTTTACATAGATGACATTTCAAACTGAGCTATCTGTGTGACTACGAAACCTTCAAACTTTACACACTTTCGTTCACATCCATTTATATTCAAGGACTTTTACATTTGTAAACTTTCAAACGAACCAAAATTCTGCATATTGACTTTCTACTTTCTTGATTCTCACATCCGCATTCTGCTTGCAACCTCAATTCACATTCAACACAAATTCAGGAATTAAAAAACATGCTCCATTCATTTCCAAATGACTCACAGCTCTGTATCAAGGCCGATCAGCTGCCGTCCGAACACAAGACAAGAATGTAAATGTGAGCAGGTTGTTCATCTGACTACAATGACCACCCTAGTTTCCATCACTGCAATGCAACGCACCCCATGCACCACGCTGAGAACCCTTGACATTTTTATTCCTGACAAATACTCAAGAGAGTGCATTTTTATTTTAATGTGCCTCTCCTGGGCATTTCATTTCTTCTGCCCGCTGTCATTTCTGCGACGTTACGTAATTCAAAACCTGATTTTTCCTGCGCCTTGGGCTCCCTCAGCTCCCTCTTTAAGCTTAATTAAAGCGATATACTACAGCTTTGCTGATTTAAAAATGTCATTACAAGGGTTCCCCTTCCCGCGGATGAAATGAGAATTAAACAGGTAATTTCTGGAATCACAATTTCTTTGATGTCAAGCAATTTAACACCTTTGAGGAAACGACACAAAGACACTTTTCCTAGAACCAGGAAGGAATGATGCCAGGAAGGAATGATGCATTCTTCAATGAGCCCCCATCAGACAGGCAGAACCAAGCGTTTAGTGCTGAGTACCGCAAAAAACAACATCTTCTTATTTTGATTGTTAACTTTCTCCTTAACTGCATCATTCTTAGAGGTGCTTGGTTGTTTTTCCATCTATAAAGCTCTGGGGGACGAGCTGCTACAGTAATAACAGTTAGATGCAAGATGGCAACTTACTTTATTAAACAACAACAGCTCGCCACAGCAAAGGCAATAACAACAGATGCACCGAAAACGGGTCGTTACGTACAAACGTCATGCATGGAAAATCACACGGGTGCGAATTTGGGAAAGTGGCCAAATTTGCGCCCTAGGAAGGGCATGAGATCCCATTTATCAACAATCGTTTCGTGCATTTCACAAACAGAACATGTTCACAAACAAAACATCTTTTAAAACCAATAAGATGTTTGACTGTCTGAAGTCTAGACAAGTCAAACGCGACAAACAACGCGACAAAACAACGCGACGCCCAGACGCGCCCAGGTAAGGGTGAACCAAACCAAGTAACATCTGCAACTTGTTAACCAAAAACCAGCTTAAATCTAACCCGACAACCAGCATTAACATAAAGCTTAACGCGTTTCCAGCACCTGCTCCGCCAACAAACTCACCTGTCATGCGTGATGACGTCACCCGCTGGCTTCCATACGGCTTGACCTGCGTCGCTGTGACGCGCCTTGATATGCGCGCGCGCGTGCCTGCGCGCGTGCGTGCGATTCATCATGAACGCAATATATTTCATACTTATATAAAAGATACGGCTTGGATTTTATATATCATATATCATAGCACATATTTTCTAACTACCCTTACAAATATAAACAACACTTACAGTATAAAGTATAAAACTCTTTTAATGCAATAAAACTTTAGCCAGACAAGTAAAACCAATGAACACCTGTCACATTCTGCATCGCACATTAAAGCATATTTAATACATATTCATGCTTAAACGTCTTTTAACCATCCACCTTAATGTGCTGTAATATAATTATAACCCTGGCCTTCTCACTGACAAGTGAAGACAAAAGCTACAGACGCATTAAAATCTGGCACAGACGAAGGCCGTAATTTAATGGATGATGACAACAGATTGTGCAGGGCTTTACTGAACGACAAGCTGAGGATATTTTAATGAGCCGTGATTACAGAGCTCTGCATTCCTCATATCTTCAGCATCTTTGCCTGAAAACTCTTGGCTCCTGGCAAACATTATATAGCGCATTTATCACCTTTGAAAAAAGTCAACATCAAACGTGGTAAAAAAATCCAAGAGCTAAATTTGGAACAGGGGTCATCATTTTCTCCTTAACTAGACTGTTGACTGCCAATTTCAGGCCGTTTTAAGGTTCAGCTCCACAGAGGTTCACGGTAAAACCGTAAGTGGGGGCATAAGAAACCACATTTCCCACAGTGCAAAGCATCAAAGACTGGTAAAATGTGACACAGTTCTAAATGGTCCTCTCTTTCCTGCAGGATGAAAGTAATTGCTTCAAAGGTGTGTGTGTGTGTGTGTGTGTATGGAAGGGCTGAGCTGACTTCTGGAGGCAATGTCACCATGGCAACAAGCCCAAGACGATGACATTTCGAATCAGTGATAAAACATTAAGCAAGGAATACAGCAAATACAATTACCAAGATAACATTTGTTACGTTGGGGGGCAAGCGCTGGATTTGGATCTTTCCTCAGTTAAAAGGAGGGAAGACGCAGTCATGATGCAGCGCTGGCGTTTTTGTTTAACGGCTTTTCAAAGCATCTCGCTTTCATCAGAGCTGTACTCTGTGAAATGCTCGCTGCGAGCCAAGTTGATTTTCTGCCTTTGACTTTAAGAAGACCTTGAGAAGACTGCAGTCACACTTTAGCAATGGGTTCCCTCCGGAGGCTATACTCAATCAGGCAAAGCTCTGTGCAGTCCCCAGGAACAGCTTTGTGAATTGCTGCTCACCCCCAAAAAACAGCTCTGAGGAAATGACAGTAACCCAAGACAAAAGACAAGATGACTATTTACACAATACGCCAACATGAGACTTCCCCAGTGGGTTCAATGTTGTGCGGTTTAGAAAGGAAATAAACAAATGTGGAAAAGGGTGAAACAAAGTGTCGTGTCTGTTTTCTCTACATCATACAGGAGATCTTATGGGTATAAACGCTATTATTAGTTTTATTAGTCAAGCGTTTGGGAGACAGTGCAGTCGCCAGCACACCTAGAAACGAGGGCATAAAAAGAGCAGAATGAGAGTGACATCAACAGGTCTGCTATGACTTAATGGGCAGTGATGTCATGAGAGCCAAAAACAATGAAGAGGAATAGATGAATATACTGTGACATCTAGTGGCAGATGTTTGATTGATGGCTTTGTCATAATGTAGATTTCAATAATAGTTCAGTTTTTATTGACATTATTGATTAGAATCAGCAACACGTACAGCAGATAAATGCAGACAGGTTAGATGATCTTTCCCTGTAATACTTTTATTTTGCTGCTTTTAATATTGGCATATATTTATATTGTCTTCTGAAGATTAAATGCACTATTCATGAAGGTGTGGCTCTAAATGATGGGTGGGAACCTTTTATTAATTTTCAAAGCTATAGCTTTCTATCTAGCAATGGTAGTTCAATTACATTTCTAAATGCTGCAGTATATATTAAATAACATTCATGTTGTAAATGTTGTCTAGACAGATAAACAACCATTTCCCAATCAAACCCAAAGAACAATAGCAATTGCCTATTATTTTACAAACACATTTCAGCCAGTTACACCAATGCAACACGGTTGTTTGTGAATTGTCGTCCTGTACTTGCGCAGTTTGTGTTTCAGCCTCTCTTTGCAAAGTCCCTGGAGTCAGTGAGTCAGAACAATCCCGTGGGACAGACTTCAAATTCTGTTCTTCTTCTTCCTTTCACGGTTCCTCCTACCAAGTGACACATATGAAAAGAAGGAAGAGAGAACGAGAAGGAAATGAAAACTTTTGTGTTATTGAGGAGCGTTTTAAACCAATGACTCATGTAACAATAAATACACACCGAACAATGGATCCGTTCTGGGCTCATTGTGGATTGTTATGTGTCACATGATAGAAAGAAAGATGTGCTTAATAAAAGACTTTCTGGTTGGTGGGACCTCGACGTTTGTGATTAACTCAAATGGCACCGCTCCATAAACGCATATACTGTATAAAACCAAGGACAAGGATGCCTGTGGCATGAATAAGTAATACCTGTGCAGATTGCAAATGGGAAAAGCTCGTACTCTGATATGCATGATATGGATTGAAATAGTGAGCATGCTAATTTCCTCCTGTGAGCAATATTTCACATTTTACATGGGAAAAATAAAACGAAAGACGTTGCCTCCCAAGGGAACCTCTTTTCTCAGTGTTATTTTTGTTCAAATCTCAAAGGCTTGTCGTTAAAGTTTATGAGGGATTGAAAATGGACAATTAGCATTTAAATGATCTAACACTTGTCTTTCTGGATGTCACGGATGTCACGGTAACCCTGTTGACAAGATTTCATCAGATGCCACTTGCGTTCGTCGGGCTTCTGGTGTGGAGGTTACCAAGAGGTCATTTCTTATGGACTTGCAAGTGGTGGCGCAGTTGTTGAGAATGAGCCCGATAAGAAAGACACACTGTTCAAACACTAAGATCACATACAAGGTTAAAACAGATTCTTTGCCTGATGAATAAAAGTCCAGGCCGGGGTCACCAAAGGCGTTCAGTGACCGTGGACATCCCCACCAAACAAAACACATGAGGTGTGAAAAAGTGCCGGTTTGCCTATTTAATAACTTAAGAAACTCATTATATGGGGTGGCCGCTTTTAATACAGGTTAATTAAAATTTATTTTGATAAGGCTTAATGTAGTCATGCAGAGACAATAACACGCACATGCGTTAGATGGAGCCTGGATGGAGAGAGTGCAGCATCTCGCTCCAGCATGTCCTCCATCTTCTCATCTGCTGGGCTTCTGCATCTCACTGATTAACACCGTCTAAATGATTGACTGCAGTCATTATTGAAACGGACGCTTTCCTCACCGGGGCTCTTCACATTTCTCTCAATCAGCAACTTTTGCCCGTGTGATGTAAGAGCACGTCCGCACCAGTTGTTTCAGCTAATCTGTTTATGTCAGTAACAAAGAGCACAGAGTTAACACACCCCTAACAGTTCAAGCTTGTAAGAACATTTTTGGTGGCACAAATGGTAAACATTAGGTTTGTATACATTGCATTAACATTATTGCTTGGTTCTCTTTATCCTGTTTTTGCAACAATCATTTAAGAGTAATGTTATTGATTTACAATATATAACGTTAAACAATGTTCTACTAACATTACTGCCAGAACTCTTTCGGTAACTTTGAGAGAACTTAACGTTAGCCAACGTGTCTGGGACAGAAACAGTTTCCATGTAAATTATCATTTTCTTTTACTTGTCATTCCAAGCCCATATGACTCATATCTCATATAAAGAGCACCAGATGCCATCAACTGATTCAGCATTCAATGCATATTGTGTTAATACGAGAAAAAAAGACGTTTTGCTAAATGTTGAAGCTGCTATTTTCCAGGAAACAAAAGCAAATAGCGGCCGGGGGCTGTCAAGCTCCAGAAAGCTCCACAAAAGTACCATAAAGTTGTTGGTATGAGCTGCAAATACTTGCTGAAACTCTTGGGTGTTTTATTAAGCGTTAAAGTGACTCATAAAGTACCTGCCATCGAATTGAATCCACCCAGCTGAATATTCATTAAATTATTTACTTTTGTTTTCAGAAGAATAAAAAAGTTACACAGGTTTGTAACGACGACAGAAAACAATAACAATGTTTTAATTTTGGGTCAGCTATCCTTTTAACTATCACAAAATACTCCACCCAGTTACGAGCAACAGCAAGTTTTATATGGCTGTTGTGCTACCCGTCCTCCGTTTCCTGAAACAAATGTCCAAATGAAACGGCCCATTTCTTCTGTCCAGATTACTCCTGACAAAACAAACATACTGACACAAACACAAGCAAACGAATACATAATGACCTGTTTGCGAGGTAGCAAAGAGTAAAATCAATGAGATGAGACATGTAGGACCTGGAAGATAAAACAACAAATTGACTTGGAAAAACACATTAATCTCATGTTCAGTGAAAACAAACAGAAGCCCATCACCCTTGTTTATTTCCTCGGAGTGAGTTAGCAGTGGGTAACAGACTATACACAAATGCAATAAGATGCAGTACTCTTCCATCAAAACGGCAAGAATTATCTAATCATACTGAGGAAAATAAATCATTCTCACAGCAGCAGTCTGGGATGATTCCCAACAGGTGATGTAATATGACTGAGCGAACCGTCTTTAATGCTTCTTTCTTCATTTTCTTAATGGCTGAATTCTATACAGTAAGTCTCATTAACTTTTTAATAACGCTCAGTAAATAAAAATGTTGAGGAGGTTTTAGGTCTGGAGAAAAACAGCTCCCTTGGAAAATTTTAGCAGATACTTTCCATCAGCAGGTCGCCAGGCAACCGTGTCCTGCCAATTTAGGTCTGTGGTGAGAATAGCACAATGAACCGATGATAAAAGCGCCGTGTTTCCTAACTAGATCTTACAGCCAGATGAACTGAACCCGTGTGTGTAGCGCAAACTGAAAAAAACAGTGAATTCACATAAATGTAAGATATGAATTCATCAAAAAGCTGTCATTTTAACACCATTATTATGCATTAGAATATTCATTTAAAATGCAGTCATGGTCAAATACAGTTTCTACAATTCTCTGAAGCTTAGAGAATTACTTATCACATTTCTGAAAAGCCTGAACGCTTCAATGTGAGACGTGCCATGTGACTAAATGAAGAGACGGCGATGTGCTTCACTGAGTGATGATTTTTCCTCAAGAGCTCAGAGACGCTTCTTCTACCTCTGGAATCAACAAAACTCAGAGTTTGAAGGAGGCTGTAACATTTCAGCTTTTGAGCTTTAACTCTGTGACTATTGGCTTAGAGCTACACGTCACCGTGGCTTTTAATAGAACGCCAGCATCACATTTGACTGTAGATTATGTTTCATCAATTATGTACGTAGTCTTTTCTAGGCATAATTTCTCCGTTCTGCTGCCGCGCTTTAATTACAGCAGTGAAATCGAGGGGTTATTTGAGGGCAACGTGTGGTAAAAATAGAGGAATACGTTTATGTTGTGAACATTTAAAGCTGTAACATTTGCCTCTTTGTCGCCATCTCTGTTCGAAGCCTAAAATCGCAGGTTGTTCTATGTACTTTCATTGTGTGTTTTAAAATCAAATAAAGCCAAACTAACCCATCAGACAAAAAGCTCAAATATAAATCATTCAACCTTATTGAATCATGTTAAGATAACTAGACAGTCACAAACGTTTGCTTTCGTTCTGCCCCAAACACTTACGAATCGCATACTATTAATAATCTACTATTATTCTAATGCATATAAAGAGAAACTATTCATAACCAAGAACAAACCAACTCCCATAACTACTTCATAAGCAGGACGGTACGCGCATGTCCGCGTCACAGCAGATGAATGAAAGAATGGAAGAAATTCAGTCTTTGGCAGCATTTCAAACCCCTGATTGCTAATCAAAGTCTAGCTGTTGGGCCTGAGCTTTACCTGCAGCACAAGAAAAGCTTAATGCACATGATTACTGATGCCTTGCTTGTGCAAAGTCTCCCACAGAGACGTGGCCTGATTGTCTCACAAGCACAGAGTTGCTGAGACACAGGCTTCGGTTTTGCTCTGAATTTGAAATACAGGGGAAGGAGCAGAAATGGCTCCCGTCGTTCCTGCAGGCAGCTGCGGGTGCAGCTGCTCCCTTATGCACGTTCTCCCCCTGCTGTCTGCACACGGTATCCTCGCATGAAGGCGTTTTAATAGTGTAATGAACAAACTAAAGGCTGTTTGCAGTAGTTTGTACTCAATATAATGCAAGAAATTAGTTAGAAACGCAGTAACCTGCGTTATATAAGATAAAGTTTAGTTTTGGTTTATTTGTGCATCGCTGGTTGCTTATAAACTCAAATGAAAGACGCGCTTTAATGCAGGAGATCAACAAAGAGTTAAAAGTATTTTTAATACCAGTGGAATAAACAAACTGGAGGCTGTTGGCAAGCAACCTTGCATTAAATCTAGAGCCGGTCACAGGTGTGTATTCACAACTATTCACAACTCTGATCATCCAATCAGACTTCAGCACTGGAGCTACCTGTTCCCCAAGTCAAACCTTTCAGTGCCAACGTGTCTCTTCATTACCAATGAGTATAAAATGTTAAAAACTTAAGGACATTTTGAGATTCACACATGCATTAAAAGCAAAATCACAAGGCACACACACCTAAACAGCTATGCACACGTCTAAAAGCAAAACAATCCCATGCAAAACAGCACGACAAAAGGTGGATAGTAACATCTCTGAATCGGTGTGTCTGCCACGCAATTAACATTCGCAGAGTGTGTGTGTGTCTTTAAGCAGCGTGACCTTGGAAGCAGACAGAGCAGAGAGCTGCTGGAAGAAATAAGATAACGAGGCTCCATCCAAAGACACGGAGCAGAGGTGAATTTCAACAGCAACTCTGTCTGAAGGCCAGCGGTGTAAAAAAAGGGACATAACAGTGCAGGATAAATTGGTGAAATTCTACATTTGTCCTCCTACATTTTCTAAATATCAAGGTAATGAGACGAGCCCGAGTCCAGCTTCGATGAACAGTCATTAAACTTTTATTAACATTATGTACAAAAAAACGCAGCGGAAGATAATTAGACGCGGCTGACAGCCAAGCTGCCGTGGACGTCGCTGAACTGAAGGAACTGCTGGAGCTGTGTGGGAACAGGCAGCTGTTGTACAAAGCAGGTCTTGGACAGAACATCACTCCCTACTGCTGCCCGCACCGCCAGTCTACACAGATGAGTTAGAGCAGGGACTGAATCTGCAACACAAACCACAATTAAACACATATCAGATGATAACAGTATAATGATCAACAGAATTCAGTAATAAGATTATTTTTATGACGATTTATTTATATCTGAGGAGCTACAATTAATGCAAGCAGCCACTGTGAACAATTAGATTTAACAGCTAATTAAAGGGATATTTCACCTAATTGTGTTCATACAATGAAAGCCAATGCGCGCCGTTGTTGTTTGGTTACTAATGTGCTTCAAAATATCTCCTTTGTGTTTCTTATTAGCAAAAACTCGTAAAGGTTTGTTATGACGAGAGTGTATAAATACAGAAAATATTTTCACGTTTAGGTCACTTGTTTTCCACTTTTTTTCCACTTTTCCAGTATTTATTTAATTGCTATGGGCCAGCTAAGCAATACATAATCAATAATATTATTCACAATACAAATGTTTCACAAAAATATATGTACAAACTGCACAAGTTTAATTATTTGAGTTTGTTCGTGTGCCAAACTCAATATATGTTTAAAATCAAGTTTAACAGAAATCAACACACCTTAAAAAGTAAAAGTGCCATTTTTTTGTCAGTTAATCATAACCGAAATGTGTCTTGCTCAAGGGCACTTCAGTCACTACCTGCCAGCGCTGGAACTGAACCAGCAACCTTCTTACAAGCCCAACTCCTTAACCAGCAAACCACAACATTCTGTATGACTGTAAATGTGTCAGTCTGTTTTTTACCGAAATGTTTCAGCGGCGTCCACGTCCCGGCTGCCCGGCGGTGAGAGAGAACGTGAAGCGTTGCGGAGGGCAGAGTTTTCCAATTAATGAACTCCAGAAAGAAATTAAGCACTCTGCTCTCGGCTTCTTCAAACCTGCCCCCAATTACAGCATAACAGCCAGAATGAAATGAAGAGCTTATCACAGTTTTTACTCTGACATTAATAAAGCACAGTCATTTATTAAACACCATGCATGATGAATCCACTGATGATTTCCAAAAATCGCACAAACGCGTCGCTTACATTTTCTCCTGTAGGAGGAGCGCTGGGTCTATTCCTGCTTTGAGCAGCAGGGGAAGCCAGAAGGAGGCTCCCTGCACCTCAGCCAGGGCTCTCTGGACCACCTCCCCGAGTCGGTCACCCCGCGGCAGGCCGGCATGCTCCAGGATGGAAGGCAGGTGCTCGGGTACGTGTCCCTGTAATGCAAATGCGTAGATGTCTGCGCTCACGCGGGCTCCTGCAGTCAACAGCGTCACAGTGATCTCCTGCATTTGGTGACACTCGCTGTCCAAGCTGACAGACAACAGGAGGAAGAATAAAACATGTCATGCTGGAGTTTCAGATCAATTCATTCATGTCATGTTTTTAGGAGCTGCACCATAAAGCCATGTCCAAAGGGCAGCTGTAGCCAAACTGTCCACAGCTCTGGGCGTCCGGGCTGTAGCCGTCCTTTAACAAGGCCCGGAGGCTGTCCGCTCGCCTGCTCAGAACCGCAGAGTAAACCGGGCTGATCTTGTCTTCGCTCTGATCACATTCTCGGTTTGTTACTGGAATCAGTTTTTCCAGAACACTGTATAGAATGACAACAGATGGACATGCAGTTTAATCTGATATAACAAAAGTTGTTTTAAATTGCACATTATAGTATTTACACATTTGGCTGATAATTTTATATTGCGTAAAATACAAGTCTTATACTTTTATCTTACACAGATATTTCTAAAACCCATACATTGCATTTTATCCTTGCCAGCGCTAGAACCGCAGTGCACAGGAAAGCTAACGCTTGAATTTCAGTGCACGTTTATCATTACACTAAATAACTATTGATTTTTAATATTAGGTCTTTGTAAGCACTTGAGCGACGCTGCTGTTGTAATGCAGTTCATTACGGAGCTGCCGTACCCGAGCTGACTGAACTCTGCGGCAGCGTGAATGGGGAGTTGCCAGTGGTCCTCATTGCAGTACAGGTTGGGGTCCGCTCCGTGAACCAGTAAACTCTCCACACACTGTACGTAACCCCCTTGAGCAGCAATGAGCAATGGGGTGGCCAGATTGCATGACTGACAGTTCACATTCGCCCCTGCGGTGATAAAAAGTCAATCTGTGCTTAGACAATCTCAACTCAATAATCATTTATATTAAACTGCTTATCTGCCTCTGAATAATGTTTTACTGCATATAGGGGTGTAAATACAACAGTAACAGCCCTGATGATGATGTAAGAGCACTGAACGTTGACCAAAGCAGCTTGTTTTGCCCTCGGGGCAGTTGTGCTCTACTGGATACGGAGTTGGGCTTGTAATCGGTAGGTTGCCGGTTTGATTCCAGCTCCAGCAGCAAACATTGGGTAACCGTATCTGACAAAACATGTCACTTTCACTTTTACCGAAAGAAAAAGTGTCCTCACCAGCGTTTACGAGAATCACTAAGCATTCGTGACGTCCGTACTGTGCTGCAAGGAATAAGGGTGTGATGCCATCATCGTCGACTGCCTCGAGAACACACACACCCACCAGGAACCTTACAATCTCTGTGTAACCCTGAGAAGTGATACAGCTGGGTTACTGCTGACTTTACGTGCCAACGTTTCGAGCAAATTAAAAACATCATAAAACACTGATGCCGAGTCGAAGCTTTACCTTGTAAACAGCCTGATGGAGACAAGACCACCCAGACACAGAGCAGGAACCTGTAACATTTGCCCCTTTTTTCACCAGCAGTTGCACCACGTCTCTGTGCCCTCCGTCTACAGCTTGACATAACAAAGAACACATTAAAGACATAAATGACATATGTATGTACTAAAAAAACTAAAACGTCCCACCTGGTCTGAGGTGAGATACCTGCAAAGAGGGGACAGGACAGGTCATTGGTCGTGCTGTTGAGATCCGCACCGGCATCAATAAGCCGCTTCGCTGCCCGGAGGTGTCCATTGCTCGCGGCAAAGTAAAGCGGGGTTTCTGAATTATGTGTCAGAGAGTTCACGTAGTCCTCCCAGCTAACTGAAGAAAAACACTGTCACTTACATCACGTTACATGCATGCATCTGTTTGGTGGTCTACGGGTCCAGTGACATCAGCACGATCTCCTCACCTGCGGCGGACAGCAGACGCCGGACACACTCCACAGATCCGGCCGCCGCAGCCTCATGCAGGGGGTTCCAGCCCCGGTTGTCCTTCACGTCCACGGCGAAGCCTCGCAGGATGAGCCTCTGCACCTGCCGAGCGTTTCCCTTACGGGCAGCCAGCGCGACGGCCGAGCAGGTGTCTTCATAACACTCAGTGAAGTCCATCTTATTATACTGTATTACATGTACTCGCACTAATAAACATCACTGAACATCACTGTTGTCATTAACACACATGCCCCAGTTATAATATATATATAATGCACACATCGTCACTCCCTCGGGTTAACTAGGTTAGATCCATAACTAACCATCTGGGCAAATAACAAAATAATACAATATCTGGTCTGATACCGATAACAATCTACGTATATCTATCGATTGAGTTTTACACCCTAGATCTTAAAAACAACGAAACATTAAGTCTTAATCTGAAAATAGTCACAAATGTGAAGAAAAACACAGCGATGCATTCGTGCGTTTAGGGACCGGATGCTGGCGGACACTTCCGGTGACTCTGTGTCCTGATTGGCTGGTTCACAGTTCCGGCTTCACATCAAACCCGTTTTTTGCGTTAATGATAAAATTAAAGGTAAACAAATAATGCGAAAGTGAAAAGCGTTTTTGTTTTTATTTCCAATAACCGAAGAAAATAAAGACAAACAACTTACATAATGCATATTTTCTTTTGTTCCACCCATTAATCCGAAACCGGTTCCACTCCTTAATATGGAAACAAAACGTTTTTGTTCAGTAACTTATTTTAGTAACAGACGTGCAGTTTATTATTATATATAAAACCACATGCAAAGTGCATGAAATCTGTCAAACTGTAGATTTCAGGGTAACACCTAATACACGTCGTATATAACGGTGGCTAAAGCGTAATATGTAACCAGATTAATATTGCATTTTATTACTAACATTAAACATCGTGCACTATTGCACATTTGTTAAAAAGCTGTAGTTTTACGGCTTTTACGTGGCTTTTATTTTGAAATACAACATCTATCCATTATCCAGCTTATATCTGTAAATAATGGCATGAAGATCATTGCATGAATGAACAGTGATTGAAATAAAGTGTGTTTGCATCGTGTCGTCTTGTAAACGAAACAATGAGAGGCATTATTTTGACATTTCCGTCTCATGCTGCGGTTTCAGCCCTTAACAACTATGTCGGACATCGCGTAACTTGTTTGGGTTTTACTAGTAAAGTTAGTCATCGGAACATCCACACCTAAAACCATCATGTCAAATACACGTCAGTGGCACGTATAAAACCCAACATGTCAGTGCCAAAGACGCTCCAAAGACCAGCGAGACCAGAACCGAACATGTGGATTTTTGGATACGGATCCCTGATCTGGAAAGTTGACTTTCCATACGAGGACAAACGGGTTGGTTTCGTGAAAGGGTTCAGTCGCAGGTTTTGGCAGGGAAGCACGGATCACAGAGGGGTTCCTGGGAAGGTAAAAGCCTTTGCATGTTTTTTAATACAGATGACATACAGATGACATACAGGCATGATGGCATCCCTCTTCTTACTGAACCACTAACATGTTTATTCGCATTGTTTCAGCCTGGACGGGTGGTGACTGTAATACCAGACCCGGAGGTACAACTTACCTGTAAATGTCATTCATGACTGAAATGCAGGAGTGAGATCTGGAAAAAAAAGAGAGAGTTTAATACACCATTTAATTTTATTTACAATTTAACATTTGGGGGAAACAGACAGTATGTAGAAATTGTATATTCTGAAACAATGCAATATCTTTACATTGTAATATTGATGTTATAATTTGGTCAAAAATCATTCTGTCTGATGTACTAGACTATCATACCTTCAGTCAGTAATAAAGCTTGTGGTATTCAAGACAGATGAATACCATCAACATGTGCTGCAGTCAAAATCTTGTGTCGACATTTGCTTGCGTTTATCTTTGTATCGAGCGCATTGTGTTCATCTCTGCAGGGATGTGTGTGGGGCGTTGCTTACAAGTTGCCATCAGGCCAGGAAAAAGAGGTGAAAGCGCAAATAGACTACAGGGAGAAAGGTGGATACGAAGTGATCCCAGTTACATTTTATCCCAAAGAACACAAACACCAACCCATGCCGGACACGTTGCTCTACATCGGATCCTGTGACAACCCAGAATATCTCGGCCCAGCACCTTTGGAAACAATTGCTCGGCAGATCGTGAAGTCTGTGGGTCCCAGCGGCAAGAATACAGATTACCTGTTTGAGCTTGCAGATGCCCTCAGGAAACTGGTACCCGAAGACTCCGATGATCACTTGTTCTCCTTGGAACGTCTCGTGAAGGAACTGCAGAAGCAGGAGAAGATGGAGTGAACTTGTGTTTTCTACATCGTCCTTAATCCTCTGAGGAACTCAGGAATTTAGTCCATCTGTGTTTTAGTGTTTGGTTTATCCACTGTGACAACAGATGCACACTAAAGGGATTACAGGATAAGCTGAAAGATTTGCTGCATCTAAACTACTGTTGTTCTGTTTTTATATAGGATTATTTATGTGTTCATTACCAAACCCTTTAATCTAAGCGTGATACGCAACCATGCGGTACTTTTGTCTTTTCACTTGTTGACATTTTGTGTTAAATATTGAGGTTTTCAATAAGGAACCTCACAGGTAATACAAAGAATGGACAGTTTATATCTAGAAACAGGTTTAACTCAGGGTACTTGAATGTTATTGTGCTATCAAAGCTACTGTTATTGTTTTTCACCATCCAACAAGCCACGACACGCAAATCTTGTGAAAATGTTTGGGTCACATTTTACATTGCTGTCATTGTTTGTCAATTTTCTCCCTGTAAATTCTCGTGACTGTAATACATCCACATTTTACATTTGAGTTCTGTAATCTGTAGTTCCCATTTTTTAATGATTTCCTCAGATATCGTCTCTTTGTTTTTCGGGGGTAAATCTGGATCTAAACTTATTTATAACAGGTTTTTAACGAGTCTTCCAGCCGGTGCTTTTTCTTTGTTGTTTAATGTATGAGGGGTAATAAAATGTCAAAACGCCAGTTATCAAATGTCATTTTCACCCACAGTGTGTACCGACCCATTTCTACCATTTAGCACGATTGTAAGGTTTTAAGGACATTATTAACTATAATGATGTTAACTAGGATAACAGGAACCGTGAAAGAAAGAAAAAGGCACCATGATTTGTTATAAACGGTACATTTATTGGCCTTCAGAGTAAAACAAAGCAAACATCTAAAAAAATAGAGAAAATCACTGCAGTTTTGGCACTAAGCTAGACAATGATTCTGTTAAGTACACTCCAAAAAACAGAACTAAGCTGTGTGTTACCTGAAGCCCTTCTGGCGCTGTGTGTGTGTGTGAGATTCAGCGGATGATCTAAGGTAGTTCTGTGCTGAGGCTGGAGTAAAGAATGACACAAATTCCTCCAGTGTGAAAGGATGGAGAACTCTGAGGTTTTTCGGTCACATGCCAATAGGAAACAGCTCAAAACGCAATAGACTCAATCCTAACTCGGCCAAACAACAAACATGCACTCACACCAACATGCGTAATATCTCACTGCTTTCCATGGCGGGACAGACGCTCGCACGAGACCACTCACACGAGACCACTCGCACCAACTGATCTCAGATCCGTCAAATTCAATCTGATCAGGCTGTTCTTGCTAGCAGAAGTGTCGGCTGTTTATGCATAGATAAATGCATATGTACAGTACATAAACATACATACATACATACACATAAATATACAAACACATAGGACACAGAACCCTGTTATGATGGCATGTGAGCAGAGTGCTACAGAACAATGTGTGGGTTTAACTCCACAAACAGCTACCTTCAAACACATACCACAATAATGATACAGTACTCAGACCTGTTCTTGTGTGATGATTTATAAGCAGGGCTCGGCCCAAATTTAACCTTCATTTGAGTTCTGTCCCTGTTCCACCATCCTGTTCTTTCAAAAGACTTTGAACACAACGTAGATTTTAAACTATGCCGATTCGGGACCCAAAGATAAGATGCCGATGACGTCACAACCGAAACTCACATGCTTTTAGAAGTGCGAAAATGTTTACAGAAAACAAAAGGCTATAAAGCGCACAAAATTATACTTCCAGTTCAGTGATGAAAACGTTTCGCTCTGGTCAAGTTTGGGATACTTCAACGTTTCTGCAAATGTTTGAAAAGCAAGTTGAAAATGCTTCACAATTCTGTATGCAATGAAATCAAACACCGGGCTAAAGGAAAACCCTATTATGACATCACAAACTATGAGCCACACTTCAGAGAGAATGATGCATGATGGGAAATACAGGCTTGCGGGTTGAGAATTGCATTCTGTCCTTCATCACACAGTTTATGTCGACACAAAAAAGATGAGAGGGGAGAAACACTATCTGTACAATAATATTATAGACTGCAGGCCATACATCCCTGCGCTGGTAAACCTTAAATATTAAGTATAGTTGAAATGCAAAAATATGGGCTAGATATATACATACAAACAGTACGTACAGAATGTGTTTGTAGGTTATTAATCTCAAAACATTACACCATTCCTTCATGCCTAAACATGCCTCCTCATGCGCTCCTGCTTTGCTGGGCTCCTGGGTTTGGGTCGAGAGGTTCTGCTGCCTGAGATGAACAGAGCGTCTGTGTTCCTCCGGCGTCTCCTGTTTCCTCCTCATGAATGCATAATATAGACTTTATTTCTTTGAATATAAAATTAAAAAAGAAATAACTAAAACCTGCAGAAACTCTGTCACATCCTGAGAAGAAACAGAAACAAAAACTTGTAAGACGATAATCATATAATTGACAAATAAATTAGGATGCTTTCCAGAGAATTACAGCTTCTATTAGTAATAATACATTTTGTAATGTTCTAATAATCACATCTTGGATGGACTCTAATGCATCGTCCCTCTTCTGTAAGATACATGTGATGCTGTCTAACATACTGAACAGCTGTGCTGTGACCCCTCAGAAGGTTTGAAGACCTCATTGATGACCTCATAGGTTACACACCTGTCTATGCATAGTAACAGGGTGACACCAGAAGATCTGTCAGAACCAGCAGCTGGTCGTCTGTGAACTGCTGCTTGTGCTCCAGCCAGTTATCATGATGAGTGCGGCGGAAGTTAGACAGAGTCTTTTTCACAGTCATCTGAAACACATACACACACTTACACTGAGAGGGAGAGGGAGAGAGAGAGAGAGAGAGAGGAAGGAGAGAGAGAATACAGAGAGGGAGGGTTGAGATAAAGTGATGTACCTCGATAGGCTGGGTGTCATTGAGGTGTGCACTGAGGTCCATGAGGATCTGAGGCATCCAGGTTGGGACATCATACGGGCTGGATAAGATGCAAGCGCTGAGTCCCAGAACTCCTGCATGACGCCGGACCAGATCTGAGGACACCAGAAAACACATCAACCAGAAACACAGATCCGGTTTAACTTCATTTACCACCAAATCAGTTCAAACATGTTCCCAGGCTCAGAACAGAGAGATCGTACCAACGGACGGGATGGTGTCCACCACAGATCCCAGCTCTCTTTTCCTCTTTTTGGGCAGCCTGGTTTTACATAAAGCCTCAAAATGGGTCTGCATGGAGGCGTCCATGGACAGGAAGTTACACTGCAGGAAGCCGCTGAGGGTGGTGGCTGCCATCTCCCTCACCTGCAGAGACGTGAGGACAGGGTTCCTGAGCGACTGCGTGTCCGAGAGCAGAACGCTGACAGAAGGGTGGGTAAAAATACCTCCAGCTGCTCGTCCTGCAGCAGGCGGATGACCAGAGCTCTGATGTTCTGCACGGCCGACTCGTTGTTGACGATGGTGAAGAGATTATAGAAGACCATGATCTGCAGATACGTCAGCACTGAGAAGCGAGCGTGCCAAGAGCTGCTGCCAGCGATCTGAAAACAACACGAGGAGGTCATCATCGTATACAATCTATACATCACAGATCTAGTAAACATTCACAATCAAACAATCACAGTGAGCACAGCAAATGGTCCCGCTATAAAAACACAACTCTTATCAACTCAAGATCACACACATTACAGTTAATTATCTATCCATCTTTCCATCCAGCAATCTCCATCTGTCTATTTATGTTTATCCATCCATTTCTATCTATCCATCGCTACCAGCTCTATCCTTCCATCTCCATCCATTTTCATCCACCATCTCCATCTGTTCATTCATCTTTATTCATCCATCCATCCATCCTTCTCTATCTGTTCATCTTCCATTTTAATCCATCCATCTGCATCCATCCATCCACCCTCACCTCATGCAGCACCTCCAGCACCAGAGGGATCTGCTCAGGATAGAGAAGACCCTGAGAAATGAGGGACAGACACGTCTTTGCGTCTCTCTTCAGTTCGTCGTAGCTGTCGTCATTTTCCACGGGAGCAATCTGCAGATGAACAGAGAGAGGCCGAGTCAGCACCACACAGCCACACAGAGAGAGAGAGAGACAGAGAGAGAGAGAGAGAGAGAGACCTTAAAGAGCAGAGGCAGTAGCTTCAGTTGCTGCAGCACTGGTGTGGAGAACGAACGCCCCGCACTGGCCATCTGCCACTTCAGAACCGTTTTAAGGAGTTTGATGGCCTGGGTTCTCTCGTCCTGCTCGCCCACTCCGTTCTCCTCCACCACGTGGTTTTGGATCTCCTCGTCCCCCTCCATCAGGGGCTTCAGCTTGGACAGGACCCTCTCGGTGAACTCGGCGATGTGAGGGGATTTTGTAGGCAGTGTGTTGGGCAGAGCGACATCGATCATGAAGATGTAGGTCAGTACGCTGAGGATGATGGACAGAAGTGTGTAACTCTGAGCTTCTGACAGCCTGCTGTGTTGTGACCGCTTGAGAGGACGTACCTGCCAATGCGCTCCCTCACGTTCTTGTACACCTGAGTGAGTTTGGGCTCCAGGTAACTCAGCAGTCTGTGCAGAAGCTCCGGGACCCTCCATTCCTGCTGTGCGAGACCACCCTGAAGCACATACAGGTGACTACAGAGAGAGAGAGAGAAGACAATGAATCTTCAGGACGAATAGTATAGTGCCATAAAGGACGTCTCTGCAATAGTCGGCCATCTTTTGCTTTGCTATTTCAGTCATGTAAGACCAAGTCAAATCTAATTAATTGGTACTGCAGCATCTTGTTAATTCTACAATCTTTGGCACAAGGTCTCAAAATGAACCTACAAACCACACAAACTCACCAGGCATCTACAAAGGATCCTCCTTCTCCACTGAGAGGAGATTCCATCAACATCTCAAGAAGCCAGTGGAGCTTTCGTGGATCTCTGCTCTCCTGTAACATCAAACGGCAGCGATACAAAATTGTTATACTTTTGATTTAAAGACCTTAAAGAGTCACTAAACATGCTTCAAAATTTGACACTGTCCCTTTAGGAAACAACTATCTAAACTTTTTATTTGACCCTCTTGAAGACCTGAGAACATCTGCTTAACATGAAACCAGAAATCTTCTGAACAACCACAGGTCCAGCAGAAGATAAAGAAGAGTGAGAACATACACAAGCAGTGGCCACACAGGTGCCCCAGTCTGTGTAGGTCTCAACAGTGATGTTGGATAATGCGGTTCTCATCAGTGGAATCAGGAACTTCCATAATGCCTCCACCTACATGAGAGAAAAGAGGTTTCAGAAGACATTAAACATCTCGTGGGCTTCATACATCTGATGTCAGGAGCGACGACGCTCACCTTGCTGAAGCTCCAGTGTTTGCTGCCTCTAACCAGGCCTGCAATGATCTCGGCCACACAGCGCTGGGTGCTCTCGTGGGAGTCGTTCGCCAGCCTCTCCATGTGAGGCTTCAGGACGGGCAGGAAGGCATCGCCATAGTTCCGGAAAAGTCCCTGCAGGTGTGGAATGAAAAAGCGGCCATCTGTATCGGTGCAACGCGGGAGGCAGGTTTACGAGCTTATTAATGCAAAGATTTGCAGAGGTAGATGCGACCTATTTTAGTGTCCTCCACAAGTCATTACTGAATGTATCCTCCCATACTGCACATCTATCCGTATGGGAGTAATGCCTCAGAACCTGCTGAACAAAACTGCTGAAATCTGGAAATATAAACAGGATGATAATGGGCCAATAAAGCCAAATTGAAATGTTTCAGCTCAGCTGGGAAACCTAAAACGGAGGCCAGAGGAATTATGGGGGATTTAATATATCCTTTGAACTTTGTGAATGGGCTCCTTATAAGAGTTAATTACAAACTTTAAAGTGCAGAGGACACAAAGTAAACATTCAGCAGAAACGTCTGGAAATATGAAGACAATGTCGTCAAAACAATTTAACGTGTACTTGACAATAACGTTACATACGATCCATGATTAATGATGCTGTGTTAATACTATATACATACTATAATGCATTTATAATTTTGTAAAAAAAACAACCTCGTTGACACTAAACACAGCAGCTTTTTAACATTTTGCCTTAAGAGACACAGTGGTTACAAACTCTCTGTCTGGGATATTAAACATATTCTGTGTACAGTTATACATACGTGGTCAGCATTTATTCTGAATTATTCTGACTACAGTAATCGCTTAGCAAAAATGTCCCTCATCAGATGTTAAACCCTCATCAGATGTTAAACATCTGATAAACATCTTAGCATGACGGTACCTTGAAGAGACAGAAGCGGCGAGGATTAAACTTGTCTTTGCCCTTTCTGTCCTCCAGTGACAAGAACTCTATGAGCTGTTTGATGAAGGTGGGGTCCGTGAATCTGTCGTACACCGTTCGCTCCCTCTGCACCAAAATGACACACAGGAAACGTAAAGGCGGCGTCGTGTTTGACAGCATGTCATTTACCGATCGTACAGGTCTGTAGTTATCTGTGGAATTATACCTCACTCATGTTTTCAGAGCAGAGGTCTTGAGGCTGTTCATCTGCCGGGGCGTATACCATCAACTTCCTGTAAACAGAGAAACAGAGACAGGTAAACGTCTCAGGAGAGCAACGTTCCCAAACACACTGTCAGCAGGTGAGCAGAGATGGGAGTGTGAAACATTTCTGCGAATCATTTTCAGGAAATGGTTTTCATTTCAGAAACAACAAAAATTAAACTAAATGGGTTGCAGTCTGTGACATCACATATAGAAATTTAGAACCTAAAAATTAGGCCACAAATTTAACAAAATAGGTTAAAAAGCCGGCGGGACAGAACAATCGCTATATAATTAACTCGAACTGTTTACTTTGGCCAACAGTAGTAGCCCCAGTGTGTCTTTTCCACAAAGCAGAATCTGTCCCAGTCCTGCTGGGTGTGAGGCAGGCTGTCGCTGTGATACTGCAGCCAGTCATTTTCTGGCCGGTCTCCTGCCACCAGCCCCTCCGGCTCTGTTACCCCACCTGCAACACACCACCCAACAGATGGAGCAGCCGTTTAATTGTTTCCTCATTTCGTTGTAGTGCTCACTGGCATGAGTAGATGTGCCATGTTTACTCACTTATACTGCAAGGGTTTATGGGTATTTTCTTGCGAGGCCTCTTCAGCTGTTTCAGTATGCCTGCCATAGCAGCGATCGCCATCTAAACCAACAGAACCAATAACACATGCACTGGTTTTAAATGATATAGGACAAAACGTCCAGAGACCTATCATCAAAATATTTGGACACTATTTATTCGGTGAATAAGGGACGCATTCATGCCGTGAACACGTACCTTGCGAACCACAAGCGCATCATGGTTGAGGCTCTGTACGAAGAAAAGCACGGCAGAGGCCGGCAGGGGATAATCGTCCCTCAGCAGTAAAGACAGGAAGCCTATCGCTATGTGCTCAAACTTCCAGGGCCTGAGGAGACAAACGACAGCATGTCAACAAAGAGCCACATTATAAAGTGTCTTTTTGTAGCTCTTGTAAAACGTTAAGACGGAGACTCACAGGTCCCGGTCATCAAGACACTCCAGAAGATCTCTCACAAGCTTCTCATACTTCCTGAAAGAGGAACAGGCAAACAGTCACTATACCACAGTAAACTAAGTGACTGGATGAGTAAATGTTACCTGCGTTTAGGGACAAAACGCTCATTTCACCCAGTGGTAAACTGAGACTTATTTGTATTTGGTATCTTCATATACTTAATTGTACATAAAATACTTTTATTTTTATACTGATAAAAATCGTAAACTTCAGAGGTGCAGGACAAAATTTCAAAAGCATCAAACTTCAGACTGATGCTGACTAATGATTAAACATCAGTTATCATATTAGCTTCACATTTATACCACAAACAGCGAGGTAAAAAAGTAACGCTTGTATGAGGGCTTTGCATTCTGAGAGCTCTAGAGTGTTTGATCACTCACTGCTCAGCCTCCTTGTTTTTGGCTAGTTGGAGTTTCAGGCCCTGCTGCAGCTCCGGGTCTGTGGGGGTTCCCGTGTGTGGAGTGGGTTGGCCTGACTTTGTGATGTTCTGACCCAGTAACACTGCGTTCTCAGGTACCTACAAACTCGCCGGAAAAACACGCGAGGTGAGCGAAAAAGCCACAGCGGTTCTTGCTGTATGAACAGCGTCACATTTACTGGAAACACATTTCAGGCATGAAGTTCACACCTAAACGACAAAAAAAGAAGTTTCTCACTGTGAAATCGATGCCGATGGTCTCGTACTGCCGGTGGACCTTGTCAGCGAGGTCATCGAAGAGCCGGACGATGGACGGTTTCTCCAGAGACATAGCCGAGCTGAGGCCGGAGCGCACAATGGCCGGCCATGTCTGAGCGATGCAGTCCCAGTCGTGCAGGTTAGCAAGACACACTCCACAATGGTTCCCAAGCAAACAGTACAGCGCGCCCTACAGGAGACTCACCCAATCAGTAACACAAACACACGAGTACAGCACGTACAGACGACAGAAAACCAGCGTGCTGATGTGGACCTTGAACTGCTGCTGGGTGACATCAGTTCTTGTGGGCTCCAGCAGCTCCAGAACGCGAGGAGTGATGTCTCTGCAGCAGAAGTTGTATGTGCCCAGTGCTGTAAACAACACGTTCTGAGCTTTGCTGCGGACCTGAGGGACCAAAAATGGGCTCAATGCTTTCAAAACAATAAACAAGGTTTTTTTATTTAACATGGTGGGATGGTTTTTTTTGGTGGTTCTCAAACGTTTTGAAGTTGTTTGAAGGCCACTCTCACTCACAATTTACACCAAGTAACATATTTTGGCATCGCTAGACAGATCATCAAACCACTAAGAAATATCTGTGTGTAATATCTAAGCTAATATTTTTAGCTTGTTTTAATGTTTGTTTGGTCTTATCTTAAACAATTTTAAGTCATCTTGAGGCCTCTTAGAAGTTTGCTGAGCCCTCCTGGTGAGCCACAGCCTCTTGGTTGAAAAATGCTGGATGATCTGGACTCTAACCTGGCTGTAGGTGCTGGTGGAGAGACGCAGAAGGTCCCGCAGGAGGTCCTGATGAACGGTCTTGTATTCACAACCCTCAACCAACAACTTGCGCATCTACAGGGGGAGAAAAAAAAAAACCTTTCTTTTAAATATATTTTAGCAGAACTTTAGCAATATTCTACATTACACCACATGTTCCAGGTTATTGGCGTGAACTCTTGCTGATACCTCATGCTGAAGAAGAACTCTGTCGATCAGAAGGGCTCGGATGTGCTGTTTCTTCCCATGAAGCTGAAAAGAATGAGAAGAGACATTGAAAATTGAGAAGATTCCTTTCAAACAGAGAAGGCCACAGTGCCTCAAGGTTCTCAGACTCAACATCTCACCCTGTTCTCCATGGACTTCTTCACCAGGGTAAAACTCTTCCAGCGAGAGTCAAACTCGTGCTTGTGAGAACCTTTGAAGTGCATCAAGTCGCTGATGATCTGAGGGAAACATCTCATTCAGTCATGATCCACAACACAATCAACAGCTTTATGAGGAACCATCTACTCGTCTTTATGAGGAACCTACTGAGAATCTACTTGTCTTCATCTACAGCAGGCACTCACCTTGATAACGGCAAAGAGTGATTTGGTGTCATCCTCTGAGTGTTCCAGAATGTGATCTGCATAACAATCATTAGAAGATGCAGGTGAGTGTTGTGTGGAATTGTGGGTAATGTAGTGTAGGGTGCTTCAAGAACAGAAAGAGGTTCCAGATGAGGAACACTTACGAAGCAACAGTCTCATCACTTTGCAAATGGCCTCACGGTAGTTCTCTCTGTTCTGATCTGTGGAACAGTCAGTCAGTAAAAGCTAAAATTTGCACATTTTAAATGTTTCATGTGAAGTTTCACACTGTTGCGTTTACCATAGTCAACGCCAATGTACAGCTTCGTTTCCTCCAGGTTCACCATGCTCGGTACACTACACAGAACAAACGCTCACATTTACACTGTAGTGATAATAATATAGACCATGTTACTACTGTGGGCTGTGGAACTTACAGGCCAGTGACTGGGGGTCCGTCTAGCGGGGGAAACATGCTGCCCGCTCCCAGCAAACAGTGCTGGACTACACACAGACTCTGCAGAACATCATCTCTGCGGGAACGTAACGATAATTAAATGTTAGCAATAATGAAACTCGTAACATTCCAAAGCAACTTATCACACAAAACTGTCAACCCCAATTTGCACTGATCACTGTTAGAATTAAAACCATCTCATGATATTGTTATTTATTAAGAAACCTTAAATTTGCACACAAATATATTTAATGAAAATATTCCAATACAAGTAAAGAAAACATTTTGTGTTACATTTTACCAACAAAACGCTATTATTTATTTAAAGTACTCTGGATTAATTAAATCATTCATAATTCCCATTTATTATAAAGGAACACAAACAAATCAAGTGCCTCCCTGAATCTAAATCAGACCAAAACTAGAGTCTAAATTTTCCCACAGTCTCCCCTGTACATCCAGCGTAGGTTCATCTGCGTGACCTCTGACCTGCTCATGTCCTGCTCCCCCTGTGCATATTTCTGCAGCCGCTGGAGCTCCGGCTGCAGCAGCAGGTCCAGAACGTAGAACACGAACGCCGTCTCCTCCGCACTCGGCACATGCCACTGGATCTCCAGGTTCCACAAGTCTCCTGGACGACCCCAGTCCTGTGGAAGATCAGAGGAGTTCCAGAAGATTCCATGAGAAAGTTCCATCATCAGTTATCTCACACGCAGACTAACACGCTTTATCTGCACGAGTTGCTGGTACCTTGATGGGTAGGTACTCCTGCAGGGGTCTGTCGAAGCCCCCCGGCACGCTGCAGTAATCTGTGGGATAGATGAGCGCGGTGGAGCGCAGGATGTGGTGCAGCAGGTTGCAGGCTAGTGTGTAGCCCTGCTTACAGCGCAGTCGCAGGGTCAGCTGCAGAATCTGCACCAGCTGCGTGCGGTACGGCAGAAGCTTTTCTCCATCCACACGGGTAACCTGAGAGACGGATTACTGGTTAGCAGGTCAACATCACTTGATACTGTAATAACAACCATCAGACAAATTGCATTTCAGCCCACTGTCAGGAAAATGCATTCACACATGCGACAGATCGATCACATCAGTGTTTCTGACCTCAGACAGCAGCTGCAGGTTCCACAGCAGTTCCTTATCCAGCTCTTCCTCGCTGGAAACATCCTCATCTGAAACACACACAACCTCACTGAGGATGCAGACGGACACACTCACGGTAACAAACATCTGAAGTTTATGTACGTACTGGCAGTGAGGTGTGTGATGGCGTTACAGCAGTGCGGCACAAACAATTTCAGAGACTCAGCCGGGTGACACTGAGGAGAAGCAGAGGAGAGCTGAGTCTGTGTGTGTTTGTGTGTGTGTGCAAAACCTCACAAAACTGCTTTAGGAGAACATTCCAACAAGAAAAAAGTAAACAGATTTGTAGATGGTAGAAATGTGAAATGTATTTATATTTATTTATTTTTTTATTTTAATGTGCTGGGTTATTTATACTATAACTAACTCTGTAAATAAAAAAAACAACAAAATTAAATTATTCAGAAGGTCTCCATGTACACAGCTGAGTGTGTGTGTGAGTGTGTGTGTATGTGTGAGTGTGTGTTTACTTTGGAAGCAGCTCTACACATGTCGGCCACCATCCGTCCTGCTACTCGAGTCTCAAACATGTTGCTGGTGGCGAAGTTAAAGACCTTCTCGAGAGCCACCTTCAGACACAAACACATCAGAGACCACCTACGTCAGACCACTGTGTCATGCACTCTTTGAAAGAAATATTATTTTGTAAGAAGACAATGTTTTGAGTGTTGAATGTGAATGTTCTGAAGATTTTAGAAATGAAAGACAAAGAGTTTCTGACTTCTGTGTTGCAATAAGTGTTTTAAATTAAAATGTGAAACATGGTAATGCTCTGGAGAGGCTGGGATGTTTTGAAAGAACTGAAGCAGAGTTTGATCACTGGTGAAGACCTTGAAGATCTCCATGGAACACTGTGTGAGGATGGTGCTGAAGGTGGATGAGAGGCCCAGCTCCACCAGGCTCTCCAGGTGAGTCATCTTCTCCGTCTCGGTTTCCTCACGGGTCTGCTCCAGCGTGCTGCTGTCAATCAATGCGAAACACCTGCAGACGCAGTAACAACAATTACAACAATAACACACAACAACACCAGTTACAACAATAACACACAACAACAATCTGATCAAACGACTCGCCTGTCCATGAACTGCAACACAAAGTCCTCAAACTCTGCCGAGGCTGAACACAGCTCCCTCTCCATCTACAGCAAACACCAGAAACACGAGTCAATTACCGCCAATTCATCACAAATTAAACGTGACGGGACGTCTGCAGAGCGAAGCTTCACCTCAGTCAAGTCATTCTTCTCGTGGAGGGCTGAGGAACAATCCACCAAAGGCACCAAAGTAGTGAAGGTAGCAATGAATTGGAACGTGATCTAAAAATAAAACAGAACACCACTGAGCGGTCGACAACTTTGGAGATTTAGAAATGAAGTCCAGCATGTTTTACCCACCATGCATTTGCTGAAGTCATTGGGGTCGACGCCGGGCAGCGCTCTCATTAGCAGCGGCAGAACATGCGCCGGACCTTCTGGATAATGTCGGCCATCGCTGAGAAGACTGCGGGCCATACCAATCATGCAGCTGAGGGTTGCGGTAAGCTGGTGAGGTTCGGTCAGCGTCTCCATGGCTGGATACGTCCTACAGGGGGCAGCACAGTCACACGTTACAGCCATGGCTGTGAACTTTCTTCTCCTGGGATGAGTCCAGCTCCTGCTTTACACGGGATTCTGGGAAGACTGCTTACAAAGCCTATTTACAAAGATTGGATTTGTAAACTCCCGACAGTGAATAAAAGGCCACGGCATGGACAATAATGTTCGAAAAATAATACATACAAAAAAATGGCCATTTTATACAACAAATGCATCGCCAGTAACTTACATAAGCAGATTAAAACTTTGTTTACTATGTGCGCAAATACTTCAAAACATCTAACAGAAGACCAAAAAGTTCAAAGGCCTAAAAAAAAGAAAAGAGTAAAATCAATGGAAGAAAAATGAATTAAAACATACACACACACGCTCTCACGTACACACGCACGCTCTTACGCACACACACACGCTCACACACACATATACACACAAACTCACTTCTCCAGCACCGGTGGGATGACCAGCTCGGGTCTCATCAGGGCGAGGTTCTGCAGGGCCTGGGCTGCATCCATGCTGCCCGTTTTGCTGAACATGGCCATCAGCACCGGCTGCTTCATGCTCTCGACAAAGTCCGTCACATCCTGGTCCGTCAGTCTGTGGCTGGACGGAACCGGGCTGATCCAGGAGGGTTTTTTGTAGCGCTCCCGGTGAAGTCGGCGAACCACGCTGGCAGGCAGACGCTGAAGGAGTTTCATCAACTTCATCTGGAGACAAACAAACAACAGTTTTTGAAAAACATACAAATGATACTAATAAAATAAAAGCAGTAATGATGAAAATAAAGCTCATGTTTCTTACTTGATTTATTATAACAGCAGCACATTTTTAAGAGACATGAAACTGCATTTGTAGCAGAGGAAATGGTGTCACTGTTCTAACTAAAGCTCAGTGCTGATAACGGAAGCAAAGCTAACAGAAACGCTGATATCACATGCAATATAAAGTCACAGTGGTTAGCATTAACACTGTCTTTCTTACATGACTCTTCTCAATAGCATCTGGCTTTCACTAATGTGCTTTGTTAAATATTTAACTATGCAAATGTCTCTTGTAAAACTGAGTTTAACAGGAACATGACGGGTGTCTGTATGGTAGATGGCAGATAACTGCAAAGACGCTACTGGTCTTTTAGTAACCGATACAGGAAATGACATCACTCTGCTGGGCACAAACTTTACCACAATAAAAGAAACAGAAGCTTTTGCTACAACTTTTTGGGACGCCGACGTTTTAAAGTAAACACTGTTTAAATCAGCATAAATAAATCAACACCATAAATCCAGCTTTTGACAACCACAATGACAGGTTGCTATAGTTACAGCTGTGTTGTGCTGTATCTTACCAGCCAGCGGCCGTTGTTGGAGGGGTGGTAGAAGGATGCTATACTGCTGAAGAGCCCGTTCAGTTGCTTCTGGGCCTGGTTTTGTGGGCCACCCTAAAGGACATCATAGAAACATTATAGAAAGCCACCTGCATC
>JBAJNP010004375.1:0-33872 GCA_036877545.1 Yasuhikotakia modesta | reverse complement strand
TCAGATATGTCCACTGCCATCTGATTGGTCCACGGTAAAGTAGCTGCATAGTAACTGGACTTATGCTCTGTGTGGGAGTGTGAGGGTTTTTAAAAACATTTTCCACACACCTTTTGACAACAGTCACCTCCTGTTAGGACCAACACTAAGCGCAGAAGTGACATTAAAAGCCCTCCGGCCCCTCCAAACGCATGCTTAATCAGCGTTTCCACTTATTTACTTTTTTAAGCATTTATTTTATTGGCCATGACAGCATTTCTTTCGTTTAGGCCATTACTTCAGATGCCAGTCCAATCCGTAAGGGCATCTCGTCAGTTACAGCACAAAATCGTGACTATTGCCACTGCTATAAATAACAGCAGACGCATGACAACACACACACACTCTCACACACACACACACCAGAGCTGACTGGGTGCCTTTATGGATTGGAAGGTTTATGTTGGTGTCAAAGGTGACGTAACAGGTCGGGTCGAGGGCCGGGTGCTGTACGTGGGCTGATTTATGTGTTGGAGTTAACAGAGAAGACCCCTAGCACTTAAATCATAATCAGTAGACACAACAGGGCTGAATTCAACTGGTTCAGCATTGCGTTAGCAGCGCAAAGGTTGTGGGTTCGATCCCAGGGAACACAAGTACTGATAAAAATTATATACAATATATAGTCGCTTTGGATAAAAGCATCTGCCAAATAAATGTAAATGTAAATTAATTCTGTTTCATACACACAGACGCACAGAAAGACACTCGTCTGACCTTACAATGTGGATTAAATCCAGTCATGTCATGCAGCCCAAAACTTGTAAGCGCTCTCATCTTTGGCATATGGCTCTATGATCTTCTGTAATGCTGAATGATGACAAATATCATAACTGTGCTCTGAAAATGACCCCTGATTTCTGGAAGGGCTTTGCATATTGCAGCTAGTTAAAGAGAGAAAGAGAGAGAAATGGCATGTGTGTGTCCTTTTTGTAAGTGTGTGTGTGTGCCCTCTTTGTAAATGTATGTGTGTGTGTGTGTGTGTGTGTGTGTTTTAGGGGAGTATGAAACCTCATTTAAATTTTTATTGCACAGTATCTCATCAGAGAAGGAAAAGCCCAATAGAACAAAGGTGATTTCCTGGTTATTTATAATAAGCAGAGCTACTACCTGCCTCATTATCTTCAAGCTTAAACTTCTCACCCACGATGCTTTGCATAATGCAAGCTCAAAGCTTCAACAATATATCGTCTTGTATTCTCAGTCTTGTTTTTGTCTGTAATGCTCGGATAGGCGATGCTGTTTGTGTCCCTCAAAGGTGCAGCTGAGATTGTATTCGTGTTCAGAATAGCTCATTACTGTTTGTGCGGTATGCTGCGTGTTTTTGCACAAATATTTATTTGTATTCAGGGAACACTCACATGGTCTCTTGTGTTTGTCAAAACTGCAAAAAGGATTACAATACTTAATGCACAAAAATGTCTCTTTCTAAATACAGGGAGGAAATGTACCTTTGTGATTTTTGGCACAAATGCAGGCCAGAATTTTAGTCACCAGATTTTTTAGTTGTGTTTGTTTGTTTGGTGTCTTTTTTTACTTTATCTTAATGCTTAAGAGAGTGGATTAAAAAACGATAAATGGGATTTGTTTGGTAAACAATTTCATTATTGTGATCAGGACTTTCAAAAGACTAACTTTAGCACAATCTTTGATGCAGTTATTTTCCACTTAGTCAGAACTCTGTTTGTGTCAAACTATTGATAATCGGCACCGATGCTGTTAGCTTGTATTTACGTAAGATGTTAGCTTGTAGAACGTTCCTGTTTCGATCAGTTTTGTTGTACGAGACGCATCAATAGCAGATAGTTCTTATTACATAAATTAACAAATTAGTGCCAAACCCAGATCTTTTTTAAAAGCTTGTGTTGTGCTCTTGAATTCTGTTGAGATGCTTTGGTCTTTGGTTGTATCTCAAGCTTTAGATAGCTAGACATCCATCAGGGGAGAATCTGCAGAAATAGAGACAGATGATGAAAAACAGAGAGAGACCAATAGATAAAGAAAGAGACAAATAATGGCTATTAACTGAACACTGAGCCCGACAAACGTCTTAAATGTTAAATGTTTCAGGAATGTTATTCAGTACATTTTACAGAGTATTACTGTGAGATTATGACTTTAAACTCACATCACTGTCCCTGTTATATAAATGACCAGGACAGTTTGCATTAGAATGGAAATTTGTTCCAATTGCAGATATTGAAATATGCAAATTGCATTGCGAGCAAAATAGCGCATTACAAATGCAACCGTGTCATTTTGTAGCTCTTCAAATGATCTTTATTTGCAGTCAAATAATTACAGATTGTTTATTCGTTTTTAAAACATCTATGCTAAAACATCTACGCAATAAGCCCCTCATTGTTCCGTCTGTAAAGAAAGAAATTATTAAACCCACCCAGGAGTAAATTTGGTTTGTTAATGTGGTTTAGTCTGATTATAATTGGTGTGTCCCAGCAGAGTTTCCCTGCGGTTTCCAATGATGAAATACATAAGAAAATACTTACACCCGCCCCAATCAGACTGACTCCATAATCACCTATAATCTGTCATTCTTCACAATCAGACACTGACACTTCAGCCCCACATGTCTGATAGCTGTAGGTCCTTAAGTGGTCTGCAGATGATTAGAAGACCACCGTTTGGGAAATGTGTTGATTGTATGATAAAGTGTGTGTGTGTGTTTGTGTTTTTAATACAGTTAGTACATACATACCTCTACGCTTGTAAAGGAGATGAGCGTGTGTGTGTGTGTTTGAGTGTTTGTGTGTGTGTGTGTTTTTATTACAGTTAATACATGCATACCTCCACGTTTGTAAAGGAGATGACCGTGAGTGTGTGTGTGTTGCTTAGGTCATAATGCCCAGCTAATCCCTATTAGCAGACACATAATACACTCGTGTACACACACGATTGATCTGACATGTACAGTACACACATGTATAAGATCACACCTGCAACGTGCACATGTACATGGTTATTGTATTGCACACACATACGTTTTGTTTTGCTAAGCAGCTTTGAAAATGTGGCTATAGTGATTTGAGCACAGGTGAGATGCTCTTAGGCACATATACATACATATATATACATATATACATAACACGTTTATGTGTGTGTGTGTGTGTGTATATATATATATATACACAAGAATATTACATATTTATGTTAATGTGTTGTCATTAGAACTAATTAAACTGTATCAGAATTATAGTGGTAAACAGCACTATTTAAATGCAGTATTTATTTCAGTACAAATAAAAGTGCTGTGCAGTGACATCTGGGAACAATGAGCGTCGACTCGAAAGAATCAGTAAATTGTTTTTTAAACCATTTCATTGAAAATGAAATTGGATTTTCCAACGCTACACAAAATATTTTGATTATTCAGCTCACTCGGTCGTAAAGGCCGCACACACAACACAGTGACATAAAAAACAAAAATGTAGCGTTTTGTCACACCGCACCGTGTCTTGTTGAAATAAATAGCTTGTTAATGGAAAAGCCACACTTTGAAAACTGCTAAGCTACTGTCACACTAGCGATAAATGCAGTTAAGCTAATAGTGCTGCTGTTAGCCAATCAATTTGTTTCGACTATTTTAGTGACACCCCACCCATCACCCACATCTCAGATCATAGCTGCGAGTTTTTCGTAGTTAAGCATCTAGATTTTTAACAGATATGTAAAAATAAAGTTTGAGTTTAATGTTATTCGACAGCGAAGCTCTTGTAGTGATTCCAGTGCAGAATTTTTAAGGAAAATCTGTGATGGCAATTTTCTTCATAAATTCGCAATTAACGGATAATTTTTCTATCAGTCTCTGAAAGAAATAAGCAATCAATATGGAGATTAGATTTAGCACTAATAGGTGACTCAGTTTTGCAGCTAATATACCCATGCATTTGCCATTACCATAGGGAGAGAGAGAGAGGGAGAGAGAGAGCACTCATTAAGACCGTTTTCTTAAAATTATTCTGACACACAAACACACTCAGCAGAACACACTCAGATACATCCCAGCCTGTATCCGAACACACGTGGTTGCCAGACGCCAGTAAGCGACTCGAGGCCTCGATGGGCTTTCTCAGCAATTTCTCTTCAAAACGAACAGGAAGAGATTCGAGTCAGCAAATCTTCCTCATCCACGAACACCATCACATTCCTCTAGTGAGGTCTCACATGCAGGAGTCGAGACTATCCGGAAATAATGTGTGCCTTGTTTTAGTCAAGTGTTCTCAGCAAAACACAAAAACTCGTGTCTGCGAGAGTTTTGCTGACACTGAAGAGCGACACTGAAATGCCAACTGAAAATAGTTTCAGGATAAAAATATATTTATCTGACATAAACTGACCATTGTGAGTATGGGCCGACCTACTAAAATATCCTGTGCTGACTCAACAAGGATTTTAAATTCAGGTTGTTTTTCTCTGTAAATATTGTAAAATTTTCTCTGTAAATTCTAGCATGTTACGTTATTATTAGGTGCGTTCGCCAGCATGGCAAATATTTATTGCTGTTTAAAAGAACCTTAAAAAGCATTAAATGGTACAGCAGAATATTTATTAAGACATAATGTGTGATTTTTGTGTGATTGATGTGCAGGTGATTTTCCATTGAGGTCTGAATGGATCATGTGATCATATTATTGTTTAATTGCAGTTTTTTTAGGTTCAGCCTCCTGCGTTTGGTTTTTAGGAGTTGTATTGAGTTTGAGACACGCTGCAGTAAATCTAGAGTACAGTTTGTCTCTTTCCATTCGTTCTGTTCTCCATTAAAATCAGGCTCTCTAATAGGCTGAGAGAGCAGTGAATGTGTCCTCACTCGTTCTCCGACCATCCGACATGAAGAATCCAGAGAGCTGTACATCAACTGACGCCGGCTAATGGACCTAATCCAAGTTGATTAGCCGACACCAGAACCATCACTTGTTTTCACACCCCACAGCCAAAAAGAACAGAAAGATTGTGGAGATATAGATGGACAGACAGACAGACTCTGTTGCACTTTATTGAATAGGGTTTAAGTTATAACTTAATTGTATAATTAATGTGAATGTGCATCATAATAAATAAACAAATTTGATTGGTTAAATGCCCTAATCAGAACATAAAGAGAACAGGAATGGAAACAGAGAATGAATGAGAATTGGGAGAGAGGGATAGAGAGAGAGGTAGTTTATCATGCATGAAGGTTGTGTTGGCAGGAGGCTCTGTGGAGACTCGGTGATACAGTGCTCAGATTTTGCCTGCAAGCTTACATGTGTTGAGTTCACCTGCTTCCATCTCTGACTCGACTTCTTTTCGTCTCATCTCGCCCTCTTTGTCTCCTTCGCTCTTTCAGAACGACTCCTGGGGGAAGCAGTACTCTTATGCCCTATTTAAAGCCATGAGTCACATGTTGTGTATCGGATACGGAGCCAGAGCGCCGGTCAGCATGTCGGACCTTTGGATCACCATGCTCAGCATGATAGTGGGCGCCACCTGTTACGCCATGTTCGTGGGCCACGCCACCGCCCTCATCCAGTCCCTGGATTCATCCCGACGACAGTATCAGGAGAAGGTAAAAAAACATCCTCGCATCACCTCACTATCAATATCCATAAATATTTTGGGGGCGGGGTTGAACTGTAACCCGTAAGTGGTTTTGTGAGATTTACCCAGCATGCCTCTGCTAACCCTGTATCTGATCTCAGAAGACCTCGATAGCATCTTGGGCAATGCGTGTCATTGTTGTGTATCACAAGCACATTATGAGCTCATTGCTCATGAATCATTCAAGAATGACATCAATAGCGATCTCACGTCAAAGAAATTCAACCTCTGTTACACGGGTAGAAGGTTGCAGGCCTCAGACGGCATCTACAGACACTGCTGTTATCTTTATCTTTAAAGGTGTGACCAAATCTTGTCATTTTTAGTTATTTTATTTGACTGTAATTCTATACATTGATATACATGTAGCTATCATTGCTGGCAATTCGAAGACATGATTGTAAACAGCTGTTAAACTCATTTAACATCAAGCAAATCTTTGCCACCAATTACAAGCTGCCCAGCCTAATTTCTACATATTTAAATTGAATATCATTTAATGTAAGTGAACACTGTCGCCCTGCTCTGTAATGTTCACCTGCAGTTTAGGTCTCGTCACACAGCCTTCATCCCTGTAGTTCATTGCTTCACTAAATTGAGGATTGCGATACTTAAGTCATCAGCTGAGATGTCAGAGCGCATCGATTCCACTTCCTGTAAACGACGTGTGACTTCCTCTCAGACACACTGAGGGAAAAGGGATTGCCAGATTATCCTTCATTGTCTTAGACGGTTTGTACTGTAAGCAGATCATTACATCCTCCGTTCAGAGGAGGATTTGTCCCAAGTGAACGACAATGGCAATCTCTCCGGGCCAGTGAGCGCGAGGGAGTCCAAGGGGCTTTGTTTTTGGGTGGCAATCAGATCCGAGTTAACGTCACGCCACGCGCTTGACGTCATGCCAACGCGAGCCATCAGGTTTTCCATTTGATACCGTTAATGGATGGGTAGAAAGGTGAGATCAGAATGAAGACAATAGAATTCCACAGAATTAAATTTTCTCCTATGTTCTGTTACATCAGACATGGCAGGACAATATTACTGCACTACAGCCATTTTTAGATGCATCATTTCCAGTTTCAGACTTTAGAATAAATAGTCAAAACTAAAAAAAAAAACATGTTTGGGAATTAAACAGTGACCAGAAAATGATGTGTGTTTACTGGCTTTTAGTTTATCAGTAAATTAAAATGCAGTCAGTTTTTCACACGGTGCAGTCTAAATATAGTCCATATACAGTATATATGTGTGTGTGTGTGTGTATGTGTATATATTTTATGGTATATTTAGCCTGAACTGCTCTTATTTTTATACACACACACACACACACACACATTATACTGTTCATTTTAAAGCCCTTATTTGTGCATATATACACATGCTCATTTTCATTAGTCACTGCTTTTACAAATATTACCCCGTTTGTGTGAATAAGTTGCTTTTTCTCATTACAGATGGCCCCTACATCTTCTAAACTGACAGAGCTATTTAGCACAAACCTGTTAAAGGGGCAAATCATGGGGTTTCCATTCAAGCTAATGAGATTCTGTTCGCCGGGAAAGCAGGGTTCTCCAAACATCCATGGTCCAGGCGTCCCATCAATTATCCTGTCATGGCCGCCCTGATCCTCCTTATCTGAGCTCCACACGTAGCTGGTGTCACCTTGAGCGTGACAATGATGCAGAGGGTCGGAAATGGACAAAAGGCGTCGGCCGTCCCATCAGCGGTTCTTATCTTCTATTTAAATATGATTTTTTTGACCTTGCCACGGTCACGTGTCATTTCATGAACCGCGAGACACTTCGTATTTCTGTTCCATTTAGAATCGCAATGTCACCGCTGTGGTTTTATCCACCCATAATGCCAATTAAAATCTGGCTCCATTGCAAATGGATATTAGATATGGCCCTCCCTCTTCCCAGAGATGCACAAATGGGATTTATATTGAACAAGTCTCTCAGTGGTCACTATATATAAACAGTGCATGGAGGTCAAACGAGAGAGCCAATGTCATTGGTCCACCTGCTAAAGAGGAAAGCACGGCTAGTCACATGCGTTTGTTTTGGATGCTGTTGAGGTAAAGGCTTTTATAGCCAGTAAGATTTTTAGCTGGGTTTTTTTTTTTAAAAGCAGACTGTAAAATGTTTTTACTGATAAACTGTTTGTGAGAAATTGGTTTGTTGGTTTGCCAAGGGTCAAAATCAAACCAGTATAAACTGGCCTGGACCAGCATACAAAGCTAGCTGCAAAGCATGCTGGGATGGCCATCACTGATTTTTGATGTGTGGAAAGTTGCAATGATGTCTTGAATTCTATGTAGGCAGCTCACTAGATTTTAGCATTTGTCCTGAACTAGTAATTTTTCTGGATAATTTGGGGCATGTGCTGTAATTTGTGGTTTTATAACAGATCTGATGATGAATTTTCTGACTCAGCCCTTGTACCGGCTGACTCACAGACGATGAGATCTGATGGTCCATTTACAGAGATAAGAACGCTAATGTCTTCTGTAGCTTCTGGTAGTGGATCTGAGGGTTGCGATCACCCCAAGCTGCTGTTTTCCAAACTCTTGCACTGTGAACGAACGTAACGCCGATGCGCTGAGCAGGAGTTCGTGTCTCAGAAGACAAGTTCCTTCAAAGCGCAAGATCAAACCAGAGCAGCAGGAGAAGATTCTCTGATGTGGGGTCAACTTCAGCTTATTCACCTGGGTTTGTATTGATGTCTGTTTACAAGGGAGCCCACCGGGTCTCTTGGCATTTACAGGGAATCTCACTGTGGGGGGCTTAAGTACTTATGGGGTCTTTTGTGGTCAATACCAGTGCAAACACTGAACCTGTTCTGTAAGCTTTATTAGAACAGACTATTGAGTGAGTAGGAGGTTAAATGTCATTGTTTGGATGTTAAGTCAGCTTAGAATGGTGTACTAACTAACTGGTAGAGGATAGCGCTAGTGGTCTTGAATGTTTATGTTGAACGGGCTGTAAGCCACCCACCATATGAGTGAATGTAACAGCTGGTGTTTGTATGTGTGTTTGGGTCTGTAATAATTTAAACATCTATACCAGCTGTTGCATTTATTCATTTGCTGGCCTAAAATTCAGATTTAAAGTGACAGAATAATAAAAAGTATTATGACCTCAGATGGCCTCATTGCAAATAAGATCTGTGCAAATCAACAGCGCCGCGGTCTTGCCCCCAGCCCCGGTAGCTTTGCAATTTTGTAGACCTGTACGTTTTAGGAGAGAGAGTGAGAGGCACACTAGATGGTCGAGCGAGGCAGACGTACGGGGCAGATTGTGTCTGACACCTAATAGAACCCTGCCAGAACCGGGCTCGCAGTTAATGCGCCGGTTCTGCAGGAAGAAATGAAAAGAGAGGTTATAAACAAACCCAATTTGGACGACGCGTTTCTGTTCCAGACGCAAATTAGCTTTCTGCACCACCGCTCAGATACGCTAGAGGAAAAAAAGAGGAGAGCTAGCCTGGTGTTTAACACAGAGGTGGACAGGAAGGGCAACAAAAAACAAAGATTGTGGAAACCGTCCCATGTTGACAAACACGAGCACCTTACTGGTGACTGGTAGCTAATTTTTGAATGATTGGTGGTCCGTCTGAAGTAGATGTATAAACATTTATTTGACACCGGCTCCTTGGGGAGGATACAGCTGTCATTCAGAGAGACTGCTGAAACGTTTGATCTTTATCTCTGTGGGAATCATGAAGCCCATGTAAAGCAAGCTTTACAAAATCCTTTGGGGATGAAGTGAGTTTATCTGCTCTGGCAGAACCGACTGAGCCCAGATGCCCCGGCCAGCATGATTTCTGTATGCTCAAAACCTTTGTTCCTCTGTGTTTCACCTTTAAAACGGTGGTGCGATGTCCAAGTGTAATTTCTTCATGGGCTCGGCGTTAATCAATGCACTGCAAACAGAGAAAAGGCTTATCGTGTCCTGACAGACGCTGTGTAATCGATGCGGGACAAGATGTGACGCTGTTTTTGTTTTCACCCCGTGTTTGTGTCTCACCTCTGTTTTACTGCGACGTCATTGCGACGCTCACAGCTGCAGAACAGCAGAGAGAGACAGAGAGCTATTCACAGGTGACAGTCTGTTAAACCAAACACACTCACCCCCTGATTTGTGCCTCTGAGGGTGTGTGTGTGTGTGTGTGTGTGTGTGTGTGTGTGTGAGACTCATTTTAGCTCTGTGAACTCACTCTGCCACCATCCTGAGATCCCACAGGTCAGAATTATTCATTTTCTGCACATCCAGTGTTGATTCTGCATTTGCACCAGAACCCTGGAGCAACGTCTATAACTTCCGGTGTGTCTGTCTTTGAGGCCCATCAGCATTCTGAGTCTGAAACCTCTGTTACAGACAAAGATAAAGACTTCCTGTCGAGACTAAGTAGCCGTGGGTCCAGCGTCCCACAAATGCACTGGAGAGAGACAGGGGAGGTTTTGGAACATTAGTCTAATTGCTTGCTGCTTGAATTGTACTAGCCATTCAAAGCCATTTCAGCCACTGTGAGGACAGAGCATGCAGGCCACACACAGAATTATGGGTATTTTTGTAGCTCTGCGTATGTAGGTGTATTTGTACTAACATTTTCCCCTCACTGAAACAAATTCTGATACACATTTACCTCACATTTCTTTCTAGGTACAACCATTTATTCATGTCCTGCATGTTGTTCAAGATTTTTGCATACTTCTGCATCTGAGGACTATATGTAAATGTGCTTTGATTGGTTCACATGATTGCATGTTTGTTTGTTTGTTTACAGCTTGCAGTTCGTGAACACTGAACGGGTGTTTAGATGTGCATGTAGGTTGTGTTAATGTGCTTACGGTTGTGATGGGACACGATAAAGATTTCTAAACAGCCTGTTTCTGCAGCTTAGCGTCTATAAATGGTCTGACTGGACAAGAGATGAAGCCTTGAGTTGTGGATGCCTATATTTGGAATAGCATATACTGTACTATACTAATCTTATTTTACTGTTACTGTATATACAGTAGCAAAGCACAGTGCATAGTGCACTAGTGAACATAGCCCATTGACATACTGCATTATATCAAATTCTTATTTCATCATATGACAAATATGATTTCCTTATATGGATTTTAATTTTATTATTAATTTACATAATGAACTTTAGTTCACCTCAGAGTAATGAAAATGACAGTGGGTGGGTCTAACAGCTCTGTAAGAATAGAGTTAATTCATCTAACAGCTTGTATTGATTAATCATAAATAGAACAAGGAGTTGTATAGATATAGGGATGATTGTGTCACAGTATAAATAGATTGTTCTCAGATAGATTTAGATTCATTTCCTGCGACGTTTTGAAGTGGGCAGCCAGTTGAGGTATAGAGTGTTCATGCTACTGTAATACAATTTTAAATTAGATCTGAACAGATAAAAGGCAACAGTGAGCAGGTGTTGGGATTAGACACTCCCGCAGTGATGTCATCAGCTGAGTTGGCAAACAGGAAGTCTGCTGTCGTACATCTACCACACGCCACCTGCTCACAGCCAATGACACAGCATAATTTGTGTGTGTGTGTGTGTGTGTGTGTTTGTACACACATGTATGTGCACAAAATGTGTACAAAAAGCTAATTCTTCTTTGTTTTCCTCACAATGTTTTTGGATAAAAGTGTCTGCTAAATGCCTAAATGTAATTATTCCAACTTTGTTTGTGTGAGTTAACATTTTCAAATCATGCAGAAACATTTTAATGCTATTATAAAACACTTTAATGCTTCAATTGTTTCGTTTTAGTATATGATCTCCATTTAATCTCATTAGTGTCTCGTTGTGACTCTCTCTGTCTCCCTCAGTACAAGCAAGTGGAGCAGTACATGTCCTTTCACAAGCTACCGGCCGACATGCGACAGAAGATCCACGATTATTATGAGCATCGGTACCAGGGGAAGATTTTTGACGAAGACAGCATCCTGAATGAACTCAACGACCCGCTCAAAGAGGTGAGATCCAAATGACCTCTGGTCCACTTCATACCCAAGAATCTCGTGCTGATCTCGGATTATCTCCCTGAATGTCCCTTAATCCTTTTCATTTGAAAATGAAAGCAAACAACTAACCTTACATATTTACTTTCGTCTTTGTCTCCAGGCCGTGGCATCATTTTAAAGCCATTGTCATTCCGATTCATTTCAGCCACATCTACTGCTCTGTATTATAAACGTTCCTGCGGGGTTTTTGTAGTATATGAGATTAACATGTAATTAGATAACACTGGGGTCTGCACACCTGTCACAGGGTCTGATTAGAACTAATTCTGGATTACCCAGAATTCCACACTCTAATAATTGGCCAGACAGGACCTGTGCCTGTTGTGACATCACTGAACGCTTTATCCCCACAACACCTTTAACACCCCAGCCGGCCCCTCCCTCCCAGAACTCTTTTTTCCTCAGTTGGTCAGGGCTGCTATTTTTAAAAGCACAGTCTTGTGACAAACCAGCTTTAAATAGATAAATTCTCCAGCTTGTCTCCCCAGTGGAGGTGAAGGGCTGGACGTGGCCATCAAACTCATTATTCCTCCTGCGTGATTGCAGTCAGAACCTTCCGGTTCCTCACAGACCGCGGCACGATTCATTACACAGTGCTGATTCGGTTTCATGCCTGAGGAGAACCAAACCAACACGTTTCACTTAAACAACAGATGAGAAAGAACGAGTCCTGCAGTCAGGCTGATTTTATGGCTAATGTCTGCAGTTAGCTTAGCTCTCAATGTGTGGTTACTGCAATGCAGTGAAAGAGAGGCTGCAGAGACTTCTGATTGGATAAATAGACAGATGAACATTATGTTCATGCTACGTGACTCTACATGACATAACTCTCTCTCTGCATCCCATTGGACAAATAAGAATAAACATTTTTTTATTTATTTGTGCTACTTTTTGTCCTGCAGGAAATCGTTAACTTCAACTGTCGTAAGCTGGTGGCCACTATGCCCCTGTTTGCCAACGCGGACCCCAACTTTGTGACAGGAATGCTCAGCAAACTAAAGTTTGAAGTCTTCCAGCCCAATGATTACATAATCCGCGAGGGAACCGTGGGTAAAAAAATGTACTTCATTCAACACGGAGTCGCCAGCGTCATTACCAAATTCAACAAAGAGCTCAAACTCACCGATGGATCTTACTTTGGAGGTCAGTTGAAAAACGTGTCCGATTTTTTTCTTCATTATGACTGGTTAAATTTGTTCAGCCAATCACAGGAATCGTCCGGTCTGGTAGGGGGCTTGTGGAAGTTAAACGACTAATGCATAACTAAACATTGAAAAATGTACTTTATGTAATTGAAGAAATAATTTTTACAAGTTTTAAATGCTAATTTAGCTAATTTAGCTAAATTACAGTTAGAGCCACAACATCTGCCTGTATGATGTCATCAGGGCGCTTGAGTGGTGATAAAGAACCATTTAATTCTCTCATATCTAAAAATATTATGATGTTATTTTTTTAAACCCAGAAAACAAAGACAAAAGGCTTCTAAGCATAAGTCACAAGAGGCCTTTTGACTTCCTGTCTAAACTGAGTGACATCACAGTCATGCAGTGATGTCAGAGTCATGCAGTGATGTCAGAGTCATGCAGTGTTTTATAATTCAGATTCTGTCACAAACCTTGATAACCTTGACATTTTTTTCTGTGCATGTTCTTCAATGTTACCTAAGCTGTACATTTTTTTTCTTATGATTCATGAAGGTTGTTTCTGTTCTGTCGTGGTACACGGCAATGCCAACCACCTGCTCCACAAGAAAACCATCTGCTTCTGGTATTTTGGCCCCTAGCAGGAATGCTGGTGTGTGTGTGTGTGTGTGTGTGTGTGTGTGCACGTGTGTCGAACCTGCTGGCAGTGTGAGAAAATCTCTTCCTCCTCACTGCGCTGTGATGAAAATGCAAAAACATTATACACACAAGAATACAAATGTAAACACTTAATGTCACCCATTAACCAATCAACGTATTGGTGGACTGATTTGGGTTTATCAAATTATATTTATATACACTTGATCAATGTAAATATACAGTATATGTATAAAATTATGACAGCAAATTTTCATTAATGTTTATAGTAATCAATTAAAAAAATTGCTTTTTGCATTTTGGAACCACTTCTGTTAATTGTCCAATCAAGCACAAACATCTCACAGTGGCTAAATATTAGCCAATCAGAGGAGAGAGGTTGTCTGAGGTCAGAGGGGGTTAAGGTCAGGTGTTCATTGCAATAAATCAGTCAGTCTCATCTGTTGGCTCACAGCTGGGAAACACGCCAATCGGATGGACTTCTAAGTGCCGAGGTCAAGTGTCATCTCCAATAGCAGAAGCGCAGGAGGAGGGCGAGCTGATTGGACGCTCTTTCATGTGGGCGATACAGACACCTTCACACATTTACTAGCTTAGGCGCTAACTCATTCAGACACTCGTCCGCTCTGGCAGCTGGCCACTAATGTACATCGCGAGACAATTACTACAAGAAATGGAAATTTCATAAGGTTTCATCATATATTTCCAAGTTTATACAATCTCTCTAATCTCCTCTCCGTTTCTCAGTCACTCCCACCATCATTAGATGATGAAAACACACATTGCAGTGACATTTCAGGCTAATGAACCAATCAGAACAAAAACAGACTCTTGCCACTGTCACCTTTATAACTGCACAACATGGAGTTGTAGTGAAGCAAAAGATGGCAATTTTCCATTAAAATACTCCCAGCACCTTGTTCCCACTGCCAGCTTGAGTGTTGTTAGCGTGTCCCGCAGGGTTCACAGACTTTTTCCACTCATTTTTTTTCCTCATGTTCAGGATGAAATGTCAAGGGTATCATCTCTAAAATGTGTAAATAATGCCAGACATCTGCCATTTTGTAGAGTCCTGCACTTACTCCAGATATATTCAAAGAATCAATAGTCATATGTTATTTCCTCTGAGTCTAGATTAGGGGCCATTTTGGTGCCTTGAGGGTCCTTGCAAACATTTTTGAAATGTGTTCTCCCCAAGAAGACATTTCAATTTGAATCATATTGAACATATATATGTTCATATTTTTAAAACAGATGGTTGTTTTGTTCAAATTGTCTTTGGACAGTTGTTGGTTTTAAAAAATCAACAGTAGCAGAACTGGAATATTATTGTTAAACTCAAACATTTAAGCTAGTTAAAGGTTTTGAATTGTTCTGTAGCTCAGGTGCTTTGCATGAGGGCTACAAAGGTTGTGGGTTCGATTCCAAGGGAACGCAAACACTTACCCACCCTGGTTTTGAATTGCAGACCAGCAGGGGTCCGAAGACCCCACTGAGACCCCCTGGTTTAGATTTCAGTAATTACATATAAAATTGACCCCTGCATATCTCAAGGTGAGGTGGGTGAGATCTCATTGAAGCACAGAGTACATTATTCCCCAGAGGCAGATGAAGAGAAATTGTGGACAGGATTAGACCGTCAGTGATAACTCTATATTGGCAACATTTTTTAATCAAGGTTTGCTCTCAATCTGTCTTAAAAAAAAGCCTTAATCACAAATACGTGTCTTTGGAAATCTCACCAACCAAACGCATGGGAATTGTAAGCAGCACCAAAAATGAGAGAATATTTGCCAAACTTTGTAGCTAAACACAGAGTAATATTTAATATGGAAACTGTGCCTTCAGGATTTATAAAACTGTAATTTTAATAAGGAAAGTTGGACCATTTACCAAGTTTATTGCTGATTTTTGTATGCTAATTTTTTTCTTCTATTTTCAGGTAGCCTTTATCATTGGACAGCTTTCTCAGACAATAGCCTCAACTGCAGAATTTCTAACACTTTGTGTGATATATTGTCTGTTTTGTGTATATTCCACAGAGATCTGCCTTTTAACAAAAGGTCGACGCACAGCCAGCGTTCGCGCAGACACATACTGCCGACTTTTCTCCCTGTCTGTCGATCATTTCAATGAAGTCTTGGAGGAATATCCCATGATGCGACGTGCTTTCGAGACCGTAGCCATCGACCGATTGGACCGCATCGGTGAGACCACAATCCTCTCGTCTCTTTTTTTAATGCCTGTACTTTGTGTTTGTGTTTAATGTGCGTTCGCTGTCCTTCATCGCAACTCAAACATTTTCCATTATTTTGCATGATATGTATTTCCTTGCTGGAGAATCCATTTTATATAGCAGTTGTGTTGGAGAACATAGATCATCTAAGCTGGGTACTAGTTAGTCCAAACTGGTCAGTTGATAGACCATCTTGTATCCGCAACCAGCCAGCTGTGGGCTGGCATTGCAGCTTAACTTGATGGTACTAGTCTTGGCTTACCAACTAGCTTAGACCAGCGGCTATTTTTCACAACACAACTACCAGCTTAAAGTGGATTTTCCTGCAGGGTTTGCTGTTGTATTTACTCTTTTCTCCGTCTTGTATGGATTACAGCAGGTACAAACCATAAAATACAATTCTAGCATCTAAATGTTAACCGCTAGTCTTAACTGAGTGGTCTGTCGGTGTGCAATAGTGCATGTAGCTGCCCGGCCGGGACGGGTTGCCCTGCTGGTTTTGAGTCAGTGTCACTCCCGAATGGACGCATGGAGGGTGGACGGGGGCAAACCCTCACCAGCATGAGTCTCCAATCCACCCCTCCACCTTGCACACCTGGGTATGAGCACCACCCCGTACCCCTCTTGGCCCTAGCAACAGCAGAGCGCCCCCTAGCGGGGATTTTAGCTGGTGCGCTAATGGGCAAGGGCTCAAGAATTTCTTACCAATTCATGTAGAAGCAGTTCTTCACATGTTAGTCTAGCTCCAGTTTAGTTCAAAATTGTATTATTTGTATTTTTTTGTTTTCCCCAGAGCACTGAAATCATTTTAATTATAACAGGCATTTATCGTTTATTTCTGAATGTTATTTGTTTGGCGTTTAATTTGTGCAAAATCTGTATGAATCACATCAACATCCATTGACGATAACATTAACATCCAAACGATTCGTTTTCTACCACACAAAAAAGTAAACCGCCTGCATTTTATTGAATATTTTCTTCATGTCTTTAGAGAATCTTAGAGTTAGTATTTCGTATTATCTTTTAGTCTCAGTGTTGTACACACATACATCACTCACACATTTATATTTTAAGCATTTTCATTTAAACAGCTTTTAGGAGAGAAATGGAGGGGGGGTTAATTTAAGCGTTAAGGTTTTGTAATGTTGAGTATTTTAGCCGTTTTCTCATTGTGGAGCTACAGGCCACCGTTCTTCATGAATTTGAATTGAGCAGAATTCAAATGTGAGCTAACGCATTCTGAACATTCGTAGAACATCGGTTTGATGTTCTGCACCATCCAGTGGGTTCGGTCTATAACCTTGTCATTGATTTCCATGAATCTTTTTTATTAACATTAAACTGGTTTGTGACAGACAGGATTTGACAAAAGCACAAATCTCTTACATTTAGTGGTCACATAACAGCTCATATTCTCAACATATGATTTAAAGGGGGTTGATATGATTTAATACATCAGTTTAAAATGTGTGATGTATCTTTCTTTACGTTTTGATTTCGCAGTTCATAAGATTAATCCAGACCAGATAAGATGTGAGCTGAAGAGTCGAAGTAAAACGTTTTTCCTTTAAGCATATGAATCGGTTATGATGGCTACTAATACAGCATGAAGTTCTGCATACATTTGAGTGCATGAAAAATACTAGAACTATTTTTACGAATCCCTTTTTAAGTTCTTTGGTTATTGGAATATGAGATTTGACTTTATTTTCTCTTGCCTGCATCCTGGCCCTATAAACTCTTAATATTTAAAATCTTAAATTCTTGTTTTTGTTCTGTTCTTTGTGTTGACTAAATTCTGGCATGCTGCTATTGACTTGCCTTGCACTAAAGTCGGATTGGATTGGTTTGAATCAATACGGCCACACCATCGTGACATGCACGTCACAACCAATGACGGATAAGAATTGACACGATCGGGCCAATCAGATCAGAGAGAAGACAGTACGCATAATGCTGTCAGAATTCTAAACCAGGACTATATCTCCGCCAATCTCTGTTTGTGGCTTTGATGTTATCACCCCTCAAACTCGATCAACGTCAGCCGAAACATGAGATGGTGGGTTTAAACACAACCACGTGCATTTGTCCTTTCATGTGGAGAACACGCTTGTTTAGAGTTTCCACCTACCAGACCTTATATTAAAAACACTTCCTTTGCAGAAGTGGCAAAAAAAAGGGGTCTTGTCTCATACAAGGGAAAAATACGGACCGTGACATGATTGGGTCGTGCTCCATGTACTTTTTTTGGACTGCAAATGCTTGTCTCGTCCTAACCGAAAGAATTTGACAAAACAAAACAACAGAAACATTGCCATGCATTTACCAGAATGACATGTCTGTACGATTGATGTATCTTTATCTAAAAATTATTTGACCAGGAGCCCCTCTTGAGATGAGCTCATCTCGTTTTCAAGAGTGTCCTGGCCGGCCAGTAGACAGCAGGTAAATTCCTCGTGACGATCCAGATTTTCCCCCTCACATCTGAAACGATCCACAGGCTGAATGCGGCCAGCATGCCCTCAGTGGACCCCTCAGAATGAAGGTTTAAAACAGAGTTGATTAAAATGCCATTGTAAGTAAAGTTAAGTTGCATGCTTTTGTTAAAGTCAAGGCAAGTAATTTTTTAAAGGTTATTCCCTGTCATGTCTGGGCATTTATTGTAAATCTCTCTTTAGAATAATCAGTGCATGCGTACTTGTCCTTTATTAAAAGATTCAGAGTTACAATTCAGGAAATTCCCAGAAATTTATTGCAAGACAATAACCAGAATAATGACACTGTGATTGTAATGTTGTTTAATTATGATTTGTGTATGTCTGTATATGGAAAGTTCACTCAAAAATGAAAATATATTTCCCCTCATGTCATTTCAAACATGTGTGACTTTCTTTCTCGCTTGGGGCACCAAAGGATTAAATTTTGAAGAAATGGAGCGAAAATAAGCGCTCAGACTTTAAAAGCGTCATTGAAGTATGTTAAAAGTGGGCTATCCCGGATTTTATCCGGATCAACTGATGCTTTGAAAAGATCAAAATGATGATTCATTCATTCAGAAAGAAAATCATATGGGTTTGAAACAAGGGCAAGTTTTGACTGAATTTTCATTTTTGGATGAACCACATCTGAGCTGATCTTCTGATGGTTGTTGATACATTTTGTTTGTTGTGATTTTTGTGTAAGGATTTCAAAAAACCACAATGTAGACATTGAGACTGAGTAAGAATGAGTAATTTCCTCTGGCTAATGAAACATTTTAGAACGAAGCGTAACATTTATTCTCAATATAGACGCTTCCATGATTTTCCAGGTTTTTCAGTGAGGATCGAGTGAAGAGTTTATATGGCTCATTTATATTTATATTTAAACATAAGCTTCCTTCTTCCAAACCATTTATAGCTGCGTTCCAAACGTCACAGCAGCCACCTGGCTCATGTGCTTGTGGCCAATGGTGTGACACCATCACAGCTCACCGCGTTCCTCTCATTAATTAGAGAATGGAAGACAAACTCCAGGTTATTGGATGTCTGTAATGGCGGCTACAGCCGACTTGAGCCCAGAAGATCGCAGGAGAGCTACATCACTTCCAGTTAAATGGAACCTTATGTTCCGTTGAATGTCTAATAACATTTAAGTAGAATCACGTCTTTTTTTCTGTCTTTTTTTTCTGTCTTTTTTTTCTGTCTTTTTTTTTCTGAGTCTTTTAATTGGGTTTTGTTCTGAAACTTTACTTTGAAATCAGTGCTGAAGTTATCTTCAGGATGTCTCTCAGTTCTTTCCTGATACAGTATGTTTAACATGTACCAGAATTAACCAAAATTATATTTGACTTCCTGTTTGGATTTCCTGTAGATTTGATGACATGCTTAAGAAATTTTGTGCTACAGTAACTCAACATTCCTGCAGGGTGTCATAAAAACTTCAAATAATATGCAGGTCATGTTTGTGCATCTCTAGAACATTCGAACCCTTAGAGCCGTGATTGTTGTGGTTCTAGAATTAGGAATCTAGAAGCCCTGCCTCAGTGGCTTTTCAAGAGCGTGAGAATAACTCAACTCCTCATTCACAGAATTCACCATTCCTGCGTACGTCTTTTCAGGCCTCATGTAAGTTTGATGTGCGGTACGTAATTACAGTATTTAGAAGTAGACAGTAGGTGTGTTTGGTGTTTTGTTGAACTGTCCTTTGTGGTTGACAGGAAATGACATCATAGCTTTTGACGATGAATGAGCGAAGACGGTTTCTCTCAGCGTGGGTTCCAAACATCAGGCACAATAAGTCCTTATTTTTGCCCTGCCAAAATACATCACAGGCCAGACTCCACAAAAGCTGTGTTTACTGTTAAAGTCGATACACGTTGTGAGAAAAGAAATAGCGTTGAGACGTGGTTGAACACAACAGGCCTGTGAAAGCTCAGAAAGTCTCAAGGGAGGAGTGTGTCTGATATTATTTCTGTCCCTCTGAATTAGACTTTTGATTGAGGCCCGACTTGTTTCTCAGATGACACAGAGTCTCTCATTTTCTGCTTTACCACATTAATGAATGTCCCCTCAGTATTATTGGTTATTGATTGCCCTGAGGAACTGATCTCAGATGCACTTATCAAGCTACAAGCAGACAATATTTAAATCCTTTTTCCACAGTTTCTATGGTTTGCTAACAAATGATGGTCTTAATAGAAGATCACATTGTTGTTTAATTAAATTAAACCACCATCCATTGGCATAAAGAGCAGATTATTTAATGTAAGGTTCCATAGCAGTTAGTAGAATGAAAATACTGCATCTGTATTTCATTCAAGCAGTTTATATGCCCTGTTCTGATGTATTTGTTCTGTATACAAAGCCTAGAGCTTCTTAAAAGACAGTAAGTTCTCAAGACATCCATTTTATCGATAGCTGACTGGCAGCAGGGAACATTTCTGAGTGGTTTTCCATAACTTACATTAAGCTACTGGCGCTACGGGCAGCCTGACAAAAACATTTTATATGTCCCGCGGCAGCTGCCTCATGAGAAAGCGCTTTCAGGTTGAATGGTAAAGATATCACCGCATTCTTTCCTGCGACGTGGCTAGATGATGGATGCGCCCAACGCTTTATGCCGTTAGCTCATGAGCACCTTAGTCAGTCAGCTAACCTAACAATGCAGTTCTGCTCTGCTATTGTGTCCATGAGGACAGTAAGAGAGTTTCTCAGAGAAAATCAATGCGAACAGGGATTTCTTTGGATATCTTTGGTTAAGTTCTTTTGGTTACATTGGTTAATGTTTTCAAAAAGTTGTCTTTTTGGATGTTGTTTTAATGTTAGCAGAACTTTTTTGCTTAAATGTTATTCTTATGTTCTTCGTGGAATGGTTTTACAAATGTTCTTAAGCATGCAATGAAAACCTGGATGTTTCCTGAAACATTAGAAGAACAAACTCAAGATAGAATCAAGTTAGATTAAGCTAATTGCCCACAGCTAATCTCACCTGCTTGTGCTCTTTATAAACACAGCAGATCAATGCTCTGATACATTTCATTGCTGCTCAACCTTATTTAAACAGCATTGGTCTCACAGTAACCCACTAATGAAGCACATTATTGTTATGATCAATGACTGTGTTTAATTTGAAGCATCATTCACAGATAGACTTAAGTTCAGCAACTTTTTTCTGGGTAAATAAATAGCAAATGTGAAAGAAAAGGTTCCTGCAGTAATGTTAGTTGAATGTTTTGTAATGTTATATAAAGCTTATTTTTAAGTTAGTAGTGAAATGTTTAAAATGTTGCAGTTTAAAAAAATCTCTTTAAATCTAGTCCTATTCTTCAGATGATCAATGATTGAAGTGATAATGAAAATTATAAATGACAAGTTTATAAATGATACAGTTTATACACAGTAACATCAGAAACGCATCATTTACAGCTGACATTTGTAGATGTTTTATTTCAAATAGCAGCCCAGTTTTACTCCATCTGGTATCTTATAACTTAGAGTGTTAAGTTCTGTTAAATAGCATTAGATGATTATTTATGTGATGATTATATTATAGAAAAATGTATGTGTTTATGTTTTGTTATAGAATAGTTGTGGTTTATTAGAATGTCTTTTTTTGGACTGTAATTTATTTTTTGTGTGTGTTTTGTGTTTTATTGTTTTAAAAAAATAGACTAAAGTTAATGTGAAATCCATCTAAACCCATCAGTTGTGCTTATAGCCTCTACTAAGGAGGGACTAATATTCCCTTAAACTTGTGATAAATCTGTTCTCCTCTCACTGTTTAACTCTCATGTTTTGTGACCCCATTTGGTACATCTAATGTCCTCTTGACCCCATCTAACGATTGTTTTGGCTTTTACCCCTTAACAGGGAAGAAGAACTCGCTCCTGCTCCAGAAGTTCCAGAAGGATCTGAACGCTGGAGTCTTCAACACGCAGGAGAACGAGCTGCTGAAGCAGATAATCCGACAGGACCGGGAGATGGTGATGATGGTGGACCGGAAGCAATCAGTCACGGGGATGAATTCCACACCGATGTCTGGAAACTCCATCATTAACTCCCCCGCCCAGCCACCCTTCGCCACGGCGACCGCTATTCTTGGGAACAACCAATTACAGCAGCAGGCCACCCCACAAAGCTACAGCACCTCTGCAACCATCACCCAATCCGGTCGAGTGCCGCCCGCTCAGGGCGTCACATTTTCCACGCCCAGCGTCTCTCACGGCAACATCAACACATCTTCTCCAAACCCTTCAACGCCTCTGCAGCAGCCAGGATCTGCCATCATGTCCCCGAGCTCCTTCACGACGTCCGTTTGCAGCCCCCCAGTGCAGACCCCCATATCCAGCCGAACATTCCAGTACGGATCGCCCACGGCCTCTCAGCTCTCCCTTGTACAGCAACCTTTACCCCAGCAGTCCTCGCCTGCATCCCTCCCACAACAACCCCAGCAGCCACAAGGGACGTCCCCACAGCGCAGCGAGGTCCACAAGGGCGCGCAGCCTCTCCAGTCAGGCAGCCTGAGCCGGGACATCCGCCACCTTTCCGCCTCGCAGCCGTCGCTGCCCCACGAGACCTCATTGGCTGTCAGGGCACATCCGGCGTCGGGCGAATCGCTCGCTTCCATTCCTCCGCCCATGGGATCAGCAGGCGCACAGGCCCCGGGCTCCGCCCTGCAAAGCGGAATCCGCACCAATGTTCCACAGAGGGTTGCCCTTTTCAGGCAGATGTCATCTGGGGCATTACCGCCCGTCCGCACAGCGCCTTCTAGTGGTCAGCACAGGGAATCCACGGGCTCCAGGAGAGAGTCAGCAGTCTTAAGCAGTTCAGAGACAGAACAAGACAAGATGCGTTTCGCGTCGAATTTATGATCCCGTTTTACTTTTTCCTGTTCATTTTTTAACAAAAATATTTTGATTGATTTTTACGGAGTTACACAGAAGGGGGAAAAGACTCGAGTATTTTTTTCCACCAACTTCCTCAGAAAGAAAAAACCTCATAGCTATCCTGTACAGAATTTCCTTGTACTATATTTTCAACACACCCCCCGTTCAACGTAAGAATGTATATTATACAAATATATATGTGCAAATCCAACTAGAATATTTGGCATTGACCATATGAGAAAAACTATAGTATAAAACAAGTCTTCCTCTAACATGTGACTCATGTGTCTGAAGATGTTTATATTTCTGTTCTGAAGCTTGGGATCTGTTTAATATTTTTGGGACAGGACTGCAATGTGTCTGCGAATGTTTTCAGTTTTTGTCATATTTTTCCATGTTGAACCTGACAGAAGTCCAGCATCTAGCAGCTTTTACCATCACTGTGGAATAACGTATTGCGCAGGCGAACCTGGAAAAACTGATATGTTTTAAAAGCACATTTATAAACCTTACCTGCCGGAGAGCAACATCGGGAAATTCTTGCAGCACCGAATAAAGGTGTCATGGCGATCTCTGCAATACTTCATGCTGCGCATTTATTGCGTTTCAAGACAGCATTTGTGCATTAAATGTCATTGTTTCCCTATTATATTTTTTTTACAACAGGATGTGTGATGGAGTCGGATGGTTTTATTTTCTACATCTTATTTGTGAATGAGATGGACATTATGAAATGTCACTGTACATTTACAATATTTATAAAACTAAAGATTATCACCATTATGCAATAGACTGTGATATAAAGATTATATCTATGTGTGTTGTACATAGTTTTGTAGGTCTAGTATTTACAATTTATGTCTGGTGCATTTCTCAAACATGGCAACGTCTTTACTGTCTGCAGCCTGGGTAATGCCTATATATGCATATATATTTATTATATATATATATGCATATGCATATATTATATAATTCAAACTGTAATATGTGGCATCAAAAACAATTGCTAGAGAAAAACCTTAATGCAAATACAAGCGTTACACTGTAGTTAAAACTAATGACATTATTCATATTTAAATATCATTACTCTGAGTAAAGAGTATAGAGAGTTTACAGTGACACAACTGTATAGGGTCGGATGCCTCATTATTCCTCACATAGCTTAATGCATTTCACCTGTGTTGCGTCATTGTTTGTGGGACAATTCCTAAATGGGATATAATGTATTTGTTCATTTCCTCATTGTTTCACAACGTTGTTTGTTGACGTAACACAACTTGGATTAACGCAGACTTCATTTTATTAGATTCATTTGTTCTGAAACAGTATTAAGTCAAATCCACTCCGGTCCTGTGTATGTTTATGATACATAAATGCTTCATTTTATCGTTCAATGCTTAAACAGTTTATCTTTTTATTGCAATTTCATAAGAAATTTTAAAAGCGCATCTGTCATGCAACTAAAACTGATGATATTGCAGAATAACTGAAAGACACACAAACTATTGTTGTATTTCTCCAGTAAATGCCTGAAGAAATTGTGAATTTATGAATCAAGCAACATGGACAGAAAATGGCGACGTTAACAGAAAGGCTGTTTTGCATTAAGGTTTTCATCTTCCTCGGGGCTTGAGACTTTGAAATACACGTCACGAGTACAAGGGATTTAACAACGTTTAACTAGCAGCTTTGGTTCACTTGGACTCATGTTTCTAGTGTATGTACTTATTCAACACCTTTCACCCATCCTGCATTTCAAACCGAGATTTTATGATGTTTGTTGGGTGTCACCCAAGTTCTGTCTGCTGATAAAGTCAAACGAATAAACCAGAAAATCACGGCGGAGGACAGATGCTACGTTTAATGGCGCAAAGTCTCAAAGCCCCCCTGCGCGATCCATAAAACGCGTGTCCATAAAGCTCACCGTAGACGCATGCATCGTCACATACTTAAGAGAAACTTTAAAATGTTGACGTTTTAATGTATTGTGAGATTTTTGTTTATTGTCTGCCTAGACGCTGTTTTGTGCGGATCAGAAACATGAAATTTTAACAAAAGGACATTCTTAAGTATTTGTGCCTAAACTATAGCCATGTTTCATCGTTCATTTATGGGTAGACAAACGTGTACGTGTATGTCCAATGTTTTCGGAGGTGAATGAAAAGCAATGAAAACGGCCAAACGTATCAGCTTAAAAAAAGTGCAAGACTTCACACTTAACAAAGCAAAACACTACAGGCCGAAAACACAGCGTATCTGAGAAGTTAATGTATGTAACGTTTGGGAGTTTGTAACGCCACCGATGTTTAATTTAGTCAAATGTTGCATTGAACGAAACTGGCCAAAGCGAAACATGAAAAAAGTCATGAATTGCACTTTCATTTTAAAGAGAGAAAACGCATAAAGCATAAATGTATTTGTTGGATAATGGAGGGGCTGTTGGATCCAGCGGAGGTACCGTGTCTTTAAATACAACAGCGCTTAACTCTTGCTATGCCATAGTATGTAGAGTCAGTGTATAGGTAGGACGGGCAGCGGTACAAGGGGTATCTGCTATTTTTGATACTGTATTTGCCTTCAGAGGGGAATCCTTCTCATTATTATGCCGTTTCCTCTCAGATTCAAACACTGTTAGAAATCCGTGGTGGGTCGACAAGGAGCCCTTCATAATATTACGCTTAAAAAATAATAAAAGTCATTTATTTGGAGGTGTTTTGAAAAACCAGCACATATCTTTGTACGTCTTTTCGGTTCATGTGTTTGTGTGTTTATGCGACGGAAAACGCAAAAGGGAAACGAGGAGCAAAAAGGGAAAAACAAAAGTTTGGTTCGCAGCTCCTACGATGCAGGTGAATTTATTTGGTTTGAAATGTTGTCATGAATGATGCACTGATGTAACAGAGGGAAGGTTCTGGAAAAGGCCTCGCTTTTATTTTTCATGATGCTTGTTCATGTAAACCAACGCTTGAAAATGTAAAAAATAAACAAATAAAGGAGGGGAGATCATAACAATAAACAAACATGAACAATTAGTAACTTGATCCTGAAGTTAAAAGGTAAATGTTTGCTTTCTTACACCTATATGCAGACAAACGGTGTTTGTCAATTTTTTTGTTTGTTTTTCTTTGTAAATGAACCTTTAAAATATAGAGAAGAATTAAAAGAACTATTGCCATTTACCACTGAGTGTGTGTGTGTTTATTGAGTTGCCATTTATTACAAAAACAGTAACTGGTGATACTTTATAAACAAACTAAACAATAATGATCATACAACTTACAAATAATGTTTAGAACATTTCAAAGAACATGTTTTATGTAACTTAAAAACGTTAGGAAAACATTCTTACCAACTAAAACTTGGGAAGGAAACAAAACAAATAAAATAAATCTCCACACATCAACATTTAGTGACTTTTAATTAACAAAACATTACAATAACTCCATGCAATACTTAAAAATATCATAATCTTTCCATTGGGAAAAATGTCTGTGTAAAAGTGGGAAAATAATGAGCGAGACGCAGTGACGGATAAAGATGGAGGGAGCAGAGTGGCTCCTGTGAAAGAATGAAAAATGAGGTGAAGCCGTCAGGAGTTTTATTCATTACTCTCAGATACGGTGTCAGTCATGAAGTATTCATACATTAGGATGAAGAACAGGAGGGGTTCTGTTGAGCAGAACCCTGTTGAACGAGAACTCATACAGGCTGTTTGGAGTCTGTGTGAGAGATTCAAAACTCGCTCTCAGCATTTGAGAATTATTAGACGTCTGAATGCTTAATAAGTCTGAGATATGAAACATTTGCAGCTGTATGTATGTAAATCCAATAGGGTTTTATTAAAGGGGACTTAGGGCCATATTTTAGGCCTAATTTTTTAAAGAAAATACGGTGGTTATGAAACAATATCATCACAATAATAATATAAATTAATATATACATTTGTCTTCCTTTCGTTATTAAGAATATTATCTCACACCACCTCTAAAGTGACGTGTCACAAATCCCTCTCACTCTCGACCAATCAGGTGCCTCCATTCAAATATCCAATTTCATACTGTACAAATTACACGATATGTGTCTAAGCAGTTTGTACTGAAATAACCTCCATCAAAGAGGTGAATTAGTACCCGGTCTACCACAAAGCCACAGAAGGTCACCTTTGAGATCCAGTGTAGGTGATTTCTGAAATTGCATTATTCTGTAATGGCTGCCGTATTGTAGATAGCCGGCCTTGATTATGCTAGTGAATGGAACACAAGCCCATGTGTTTAGCTGCCTTTGTGTTGTAAAGATTCATTATCTGATTAGCTTTACATTACAATTTCATTACTGTACTGTCAAGACGTCTCTAGCCAATCACGTTATTGAAAGTTTATTGACCTCACAGATGTTAACAGAAAACAATTTGGGGTTAAGACATTGGTAGAAACATAAGACCTTAAAAACAAGACCTTCACACATACTGACAGAATACAGTATCATTGCATTTACAGTCAATTTTACAGTATTAGACAAATGATTTACATTAACATTGTAAACGTTCAAAACCCACCGCTACTAAAAATAACAGATATTACATAACAAACAGGTCCTTCAATATGCAAGTATAAACCAAACACTGGACCCTCATTTTAAAGGCTAAAATATTGCTAAATGTTAATCTGTAAAAACAGGCTTTAAATAAGATACAGAGTCAGCAGATCAGATACCACAACAGAGAGATACTCGTACGCTTTTAAAGCACAACTTCAAAGCAGCCTGGAGCGCTGAAGGTGACACTGATGAGTGTGGCCCGAACACCAGTTTGCTCTCTGATAGTTTGCCTGCTGTCCCACTGGGAGATTCTGGTCCGGCTCAGCTGGGTCCATACAGAGGGCAGATGAGAGAAAATAGAAGCTCTCCTGCCAATTAAGGGCATCTGTAGAACACAAGGGGGGCAACTGGTAAGCTGAGCATCTAGGAAATGAAACGACACACACACACACACACACACACACACACACACACACACACACACCTAAAACTTAAGTTAGAAGTAAAACAAAGTTTAAATTTATATGTTTAAGTCAAGTTGGCAGTTTAAGTCGAATTAATAGCAGAAAATTGGAGTCAATATGGTGCCATTTTGTTTCTAAAGCACCACTGAGTTTTCACAAATTGCACAAACAAACACAAATTGTTAAAGAAACAGTAGTATAAAAATGGCAAACAAGGTCACTTCTTGGAATCCCAATGATATCTCATTACTTACAGACGTCCCATATGAAACAGTTACATAAACCTTTAGCTCATGTCCTGCTTTGAAACGATGCGTTGCTGCGCTCTGGCTGCACTGCTGCTGAGATCACAGCAAGATTACAGGCTTTATCTCCTCTGAAAGACAAAAATAGCATTACAGATACAGAAAAGACCTTCTGTGACCTGCAACCTGGGCTGTGGTGTGTGTGTGTCACAAAATGATAGTTGCGTCCATTATATGCAACATAACAGTAAAGAAAATTAAACCCAAACTTCTCTAAATGTTTCTACAGTGTCTTTGGTACCACAACAGTCCCAATTCCAGAAGTATGTTGACATGTCTGTAAATTGAGACTGGTTCCTTTAAAAAATGTTCTGTTAGTTCTGTTAGTGGATCTAGTCAAAATTACTGGGTTTTGTTAACTTATTGGGTTTTGTTTGTTAGCTTGGATGGGTATGTGGGTTTAGAACCTCCTTTAGGAAGAGGTTCTAACATACAGTAGGTTTTGGGTTCCTTACATTCACACAGACCTTCAGAAAAATCCACACAAGCAGCAACAGAAACAGATGAAGATCTCCTCAATGAAGATCCAACAGCCTGAAGCTCATCTGATCTCCAGAACTGAGATTTTCAGACCCGGTTCTCTGTGAGGTTCCATTTGGGCTCTAATTGGGTGAAAAGATGTTTCTGTGATCACACATTTATATCAGACTCATTAGTTTTCTCCTGGAGATTTGTTCTGCTTATGAAATGAATCATTGCATTTTCATATCTCTGTACTTTACGGAGAAACAGCCAGAAACAAAATTAGCAGAACAAAAAAATCAACCTTCTGTTTGTAACATTTCGTGATGCAAGGATTGCCAGCCTGTTTAATTTATACTTCTGATGAACAAAGTTTTGAAGACAAACATCACAACTGCTCAGAGTTAAGTTAACCCTAAATAATAAACTTTACTACCTCAGATTGCATGACCTGAGTGATGCTCTGTTTTGGAAAATACTATTTAGACTATTTTGGCTTTCAGCTAGCTACCATTTCTAGCTGGTTCTTACAATTATTATTGTGCTTCCCATTACTGAGAGAAACCTGGGACAAATGTTCCCTGAAGATCTCACCAAGGACTTTACTGTATAAAATGTAACAATAGAGCTCAAGAAATCCAGTCGGTTTAAATGCTCGATTAAATCAAACATGGAGGCAAAAACAAACAGCCTGTTTGCCAGATAAGCGTCCACTGTGGATTATTAGAAGTGAAAAATTATTAGACTTTGTAGCAGAAATCCCACTTCAAATTAAAAGCTGCAGTGAAATGTTGCTCCGAGCAAAAGTTCAAAGATCTTTAGATGGAACGTCACACCATGTGTCCGACCTCAACTTTACTTCAGGAAATGAATGGTGACCACTGGAGGTCAATCTGGAGTAAGTAATGCAAATACACTACAAATCCAAACTGGTCTGGAAACAGATTTAGCTCATATAGACCCCTTTTATAGCTATGAGCAAAGGGGACACTGAATGTTTCTAGGTCAGCAGTTGGAACCTGGAATATAATTCTGCATATGTGGGCTTTCAAAAAGACTGACATTAGCAGGAAAGCTACAGCGAGCGAGCGAGAGACAGAGAGAGAGATAGACAGAGAAGAGAGAGAGAGACAGAGAGAGAGACAGAGAGAGAGATAGACAGAGAAGAGAGAGAGAGCTTTGTTTGTGCAAGTCTCTCAGGTTATCTAATCATTTAACATAAACATTTAAAGAAAAACACACATTTAAACTGGAGTGAATTTAATTCGGAGTGGATGCGGTTGTCACTCCTATAAATAACAAATCTGTGTGTGAACAGAACAGGAAGACGCATTCACAACCATTTTTAGCTCCAGTGTGGCCTTGCGGTTTTAGCTAATAGCTTGTAACTAGCTAACATTAGCGTCTCTCATGCCTTTCTGCACAAATGCTTACAGCTGCTGACACAAAGACTTAATCTTATACCTCCTAAAGCCATTTTCTTGCCTCACACTGTATAAGAATAGCAACTACCAAAAAACAGCTAAAAAACTTGTCAGGCTATTGAAAGTCACGTTTAATTCAGAACAGGTTGAATGAAGATGTTCACGACACCACACTGCAAAACATGCTAACTAGTAGCCAATATCTAGCTAACAAGGAACGTTCTTAGAATGTCAGCTAACGTTCCCTAAATGTTCTCAATGTTCTCAAAACATTCTTGCAGTAACGTTTGTACAACATTAACATGCATCATATAATTTAGTAGGGGAACATTTTAAAGGTGTACATTAAACTGAATGACATGACCAAGCAACAATAACTTAAAATGGGCATTGTGAACATTCCTAGAACATTAAAAAAGTTACTTCATAGAAACACTAGGGAAACCTTCTTACAACCTAAAACTGTTAACTGAGTAATATACACTTTTTTGCGTTTTTGCAGGGTTTTTTTTAACACTAGTATTATCATTCTTTGCTCTGTAATTGTTAGTATTAAAATGGTTGCACTCAGAGCCTGTCGTCTAAACCAGAACACTAATATTGTTCTGCTATGTTTTAGTGGAACAACATTAAAAAAAACAGCATTTCTCTGCTGTTCATGTTTTGCCACGTCTGTGACAAATTCTAAAAAACAGCTTCGTTTTTGCCATCTGGCTATGGCAAAAGTAATCATTTAAAATCCACTACACTTCACAAAACCCGGTTCTGATTCTGCTGTGGATCTACAGAACATCATGTGTGGCCTCAAACCTAACATGACAGTCCATAACCGCAGCCAGCTGAGCAATGCTAACCTCACCAATACCCCATGGGCCGGCTGGACCATTTTGCCTGGTATTGATTTATTTTCCAGTCCATTCAGAGCCAAACCCAAGCAGAGGAGCTGAAAATCAGCCTGTCTCTGCTGGTGGCAATGAAAGCAATGAGCGGCGGTGACTGTGTCTCATCTGTCCCTGTATGTGAAATATAAAGCTTGTTTTGCTCTCTATAGTACCGCAAATCAAGGAGGAACTGTTGATTCGTTCTAAAATATTGTCCCCTGCACCATTTTTGCGCCTCTTAAACTGCAAAAGAAGTTGTGTGGATGTCCTTGCTGAAAACGGACCACGGCTGTTCCGTGGTTCATTGACGGTAACAAATGGTAACTCTAATGTACCGAAACGTTGCCATATTCACGCACCACAGGACTTAATAAGCACTTCAAAGTACTTCAAATAATACTACGGTTCAGCTAAAAAGGACATTTAGATTCAGCTTAAAAGATACAGAATTTGCATCAAGTTTGGTCAAAACGATTTAGCAATTTAAAACTGGCTTCTCATCTCAGGAGCAGGAATTTAAATCGAAATCAGAAATCAGTGTGAATGCAAAGCGTTCTCAGTTCACTTCTGAAACACGTGACGCTGAAATCCAGCTGCGTAACACTGAATAATCCAGAGTTTGAGGATTACAGCTTTCACAGGAGCTTGTTTTGGTTTCCATGACCATCGGTGATCCTTTAATTTGGTTGCTTCCTAACAGAGCAGATCCACAGATGCCCATTTTATATTTATATTTTAATGTTATGGTGATTATTAATTTCCCTCCTGTCTTTGGGCCGTATAAAGGATTACACATCTGTTCAGAACCACTTCAATCCCAAAAGACCTAATCTCAAAAACATCAGTTTAAACCTTTGTGCTCTCATATGAGGGCCATTCAGATGGATTTGTGCAAGATGTCTGTCATTTAAAATGAGCAATTTGTAGAACAATTAATAAATAAAACTAAATGCAAGAAAATCTTCATGTTGGCAACAATAACTGTAACAAAGCCAAGCGTCCAACCCAGTATACAACCCAGTATACAACCCAGTATACAACAGAACCAGGTACCAGGTTCCATGTCAAACAGCAGAACCCAATTCTTTCATTTCAAGTCCCTTTCTTTTGCTCAACTTTAAAAAATATTTTAAAAAATCACATCAAATAATTAAAGACCATTTTAGGATTAGTAGATGTGAACTGAAGGTTGAATGTGGAGTGAGCCGGGTTGTGTGTGTGTGTGTGCTGCAGCATCTGTCTGGATTTAGCTGGCATCAGTACAGAAATAAGGAACTGTTTGTACCGTCGGACCTAAAGTACACCGTTAAACACACTCTCAGTCTGTTCAAACCCAACCTCAGTGTCACCACAACAGCTTCATTCTTTTAACAGAAGATTGTGTGTCCAAGACAAAAGGTTTCAAATCTTTTGATGATTGTTTGGTTTACAAACATGCAGACCTTCCTCTGAACACAATATACAATTCATCAATACATGTTCCCACTAGTAATCGAACCCACAACCTTTGCACCACTAAAACAACGCTAGACAACACTGAGAGGTTGTGCATTTAAAACTCATCCAATCACAGAACTATGTTTCATTTAACAACTTGTGTATAAAAACTGTTTTTTGTGCCTCTTTTGTTGTCATTTCAGTCAGTTGCTGTTGTCTGAATATAGCATCTAGGCATGACTTCAAACATGGATGATTTGGGGGAAAAAAAGATACTTCTGTTTTTTTCATCCATTATCATTGTTGTGACTGTTTCAAAATATTCTTTAGTTCAGGAGACGACCATAAGCGTTACATAACAGAGGAACTCTTTTATCCGTCTAGTTTTCATTGTGTTTCTGTGTAGAGGTTTGATTATAGTTCAGCTGTGTGGGAGAATTGGGCTGGATGCTGGCGAGTCCGGCTCTTGTTTCATCAGGGATTAAAAGGCTAACGCTAACACAGGCTAGAATAAAGAGGCAAAAAATGCATTCAATGAAGATTAAAAAGATTACCAGGAATAAACCCTGTGCTGTAAATTAGCCCGAGCCGTTTTCTGTGGGGTCACTCAACTCTAAATACGGAAATTCACAAAATGTTTGTTTCTCTCACAGAGAACTATTACATCATTTTAAAATCCTTGTGGAGGAATGAATGAAAATGAGACCTTGCATAATTGCCAGGATGTTTCTACAGCGCTATAGAGATTTACAAGTTATGTAAGTCAGCATTAATGTCTACATACTTTTTTTAACTGTAACTTTATAGAAAAATATTAAATATAATTATTGCATTTTACATAATGCAGCGCAATACACCACAGATCACATATAGGAGCACTAACTTAAAACACTAAAAAACTAAGAAATTATTTTTACAATAAAATACAATGTTGACTAATGTCAACAGAAGAAGCTAATTATGGAAATGTATGTGCACAGAATAATTCAGAGCTCTCAACACTGGCTCACAATTACTGATGCCCATCTAACCCTCTGGTATCAATAGCTTGTGCGTCTACAGATGGGATACGATCGCTGGAGGTCGCCGTGGCGTCTCTGCGCTGTTGGTTGTTTGTAGGCGTATTTACTAGACTGCAGTTTTCAGCTGTATCTGAGGCAGACAGCAGATCACTGACTGTACTCCCACTAAAGTTGCTTTTTTGTAGCTCATTTTAAAGCCACAAAAAACAACAACAACAAGCTAAGCTTTGAAACACCAAACAAAAGCTAATGCATG
>JBAJNP010004374.1:0-33878 GCA_036877545.1 Yasuhikotakia modesta | reverse complement strand
AAGTTATTTCATGTAGTATTTACATGATGCCAAGAAGAACATAGATTTTACATAATTATTTTATATATTATATATAAGAATAATACATTTTAGTAATATGACAGCTTAGATTTCCATATTTATTGATACAAATCTGCAAAACATTTGAAATTCAGTCACTGATTAAACCGACACCGAGACCCTTAATTGCACAAGTTTTTTTACACAATTATGTGTCCTCAATAATGAGATTTGTAATTCATCATTACTATCACTGAGTAAATAGCATGGACTTTTATATTTACATGTAAATATTGCTATCACCTTGACATGTCACATGAAATGAATTACCATGTAGATTAAGGATTACAAATTAGTCTCATGAATAGTTGATTGCATAGAGGATATGAGGAAGGCCGAGGGTCTTTCATTAACCCAGCACTAACGAAGAGTGAGTCTGCTCACCCTAATGAGAAAACGTCTATCACCCTTGCATTAAATTCCTACAACATTAGAGGAGATGTGGTTATATTAAGCTCAGGTGAACGGAGAAGATCTGTTGATATTAACAGGTGTGAATGTTGTTTAGAAAGTTTAGCCAGTGGTATATTTAATAACTCGCAGGTAATGCAATTAACATCTGACAGTAATACTTCTCTTTTCCCCTCTGCTCTTAAAATATTTATTTCTGGCATCTACTGTATGTTCAATGCTAATGCGAGGTAACAACCGTAAATAGTTCTTTCCATAACTTTCTCTCTCTTTTTCCTCTATTTTCCTTTGTAAGATTTGCTTACACATTTTATATATTTACAGTTTTACAAATACATTTTGTGGTATGATTAACATTATGTATATTGGCATCTGCGTAGAGACCTTTGGCATCATTCAGTTAAAGTGTATAAGATGTCTGTCATGAATTCGGTCTCTGTTGTCTCCATCCAATCACCACCAGTGGGAGCCCTCTCCGGAGTTCTGAACTACATTTCCCATGACCCCGTACCTGGGCCACGCCCCTCTCAGGTGGCGGTCATTTCACAATCTTTGACTCTATATATACTCACACGTTTCCATGGACAAGTCTTGTTTTGCCTCTGCAAACATTTCTGAGTTGCTTTCCCTGTGATTCTACTCTTGTGTATTACCTGGACTGCCTTTGTCATTCTGATCATTTTGCTGCCTGCCTATTCAGTGTTCGCCTGGTTTTTTACTTGATTTTGGATTGCCCTCTATATTTGCCCTCTATATTGTTGTTTGCTGGTGTTTTGACCCCTGCCTGTTTGACTATTCTGGTACTTGTTACAATGTCAAACACATAAAACAGCATATGACAAAGAATTATTATATCTTCATCTTAACAAGGCAAATTTTTGCATCTTTGTAACAGTGTTTAGAAATGAACATATCTGTTTTTGTTGCATCTGGTGTTCATCAACATCATTTGTTTTATGTGGGAATGTATTTGAAAATATAGCGAATACAGAGAAGCTTGACTTGGGAAAACAACATAATGATTACATCACAACAATTTTTATCCACTTTTAGGGGGTTCACAGCTGTGCTATTTTTAGCCATTAAGTGTGATTCCTTTGTGTTCATTAAAAGGTAAAACACTGAACAACACACCAATCCACTTTCAATTGCCATGTTGAGGGCTCAAAAGTGCCTCTTATCTTCACAAGTCAAGATGATTGCAAATAAATACAGGCTTGTGGCTCTTTACTGCAGGACTGTTTTAAGTGCTTTCATTTTAACAGTAAATGCCTTCGAAACACTTAAGTCTTTTTTCTGTATAAGAAAAATACAGAAAAACATACAAATGTTGCATCGTATTATACACAAACAATTAGCCAATGAACTCAATGAGGCTCAGTTTAAGTGAGTAACACACCTCTGATTTCATGTAGTCTCTGTACAGAACACCTCCTGAGAGAACTGTCAGTTGACAGAGGACAAGAATAGAATCACAGAGATGGAGTCAAAGAAAGAAAGATAGAGAGGATAAATGGGGGGATGCTAGTGTGTGTGTGTGTGTGTATGTGTGAAAACTGGGTGAAAACTGTCAGTCAGGTTTTCAGAGTTTTCTGAAAGTTGGAATATCATTGATCTCAAGATCACTCTAATGCCACTGCAGCACATGCATAACACGTTAACGGCCCATAATGCAACTGCATGTCAGCAAAAATTTCCTACATGTTTAACACAGTGTTAACAGACTGGGGGCATGAAGAAAAGCTACACAGGGCCTAAAAGTGTTAAAAAGATGATTAATGAAAGAATGTTAAAGAGTAAATAAATGTGATAAAGGAACCTAAATTAAGCTGTCAGTCTTTAAAGCCAAGCTGGTAACAAATATTGTTTCATTTGTTTTGTTAGTTTGTAATGTAAAATGCTACTAACCACAATTGAAAAAACAATTTTTCTTTTGTGGGATTTTAATTATTAGATACTGTGGAGAAGGTCAAAACCTCTGATGTGTGACGTCACTCAAATCCCAATTTAAATGAGGAAAGACTCACATCAACAGCACAGTCTGAAACTTGTGGCTGTTCATCACTTCCTGCAGAGTAAATTTAAGGTGGGAGAATAGTGTGAGGAGAGAAAGCAAGTCACAGTGATGAAACACGCTCACAGCTGGACCTTACGCAGTAACCAGCTCACGGCCGCCACAACTTGACAGATGACGGTTTTAGTAAAAACACTTTGCTTGATTAACAGAAAGACTGACTGTAGGTTACTGTAACCTTCATTTGGTCAATTATGTATGTTTTTGTACAGTATGTTACCACCTGCATAAAAAATCACCCTGCATGCTTAATGTGCATTTCTGTGCTTGATTAAAAGGTGAACATTAATAAATCTAGTTTCTCTTTATATTTTTATAAATACATATATTTCTCATATGTAGTGCTGAGAGGTCTGAAGCTTGGAAGGTTATGGAATATGACATGGTTGGGAAATTATCAAATAGATGATTTTCCGGTTAATTTTAAAGGCTGCAAAATTAGAGTTTTATAGTGTTTTTACAGCATTTTTTATGTTCTATTTCTATGTCAGTATGTTTTTCTCACATGTATCTATTTAATATGTGTTTGTTTATGATGCTGTTGGGTTTTTAAATAACTTCAATGTAGTGTGCACACATTATTTTATTTTAGCAACTTTGTTAACTGGGTTGCTTGACTGTAGTTTAGCTACTTTAAATAATCTTGTACTGTAGCTATTGTTACAGTTTCACAGCAGATTCTGCAAAACTGTCATAAAGGTCAAAGGATAAAATGAAAAATGTAACCTATTTAGAACCAGAAGTGTGAGTAGATTTGATTAGCTGTGTGAAAGCCGGTATTGTAGTTTTAAGCATTTATTGCAGCTGGAGTGTCACAACAATGCAAGACTTCAGAATGGAATAAATAAAGCGTATTCTCGCTAAAGTGCCATCCACACTCACGTCTGTCACAGGACCTGCTGTAAACACTTTCACACTGCATGTTTCATCACCAGTAAATATGCCACAAAGTCACCAAGTCACAGACTGAGGAAAGGGATTGGGAGAGTGTGAGAGAGAGCGAGAGAGAGAAAGAGAGAGAGAGAAACTGTGTTGACTTGTCATGAGCATCATCGTCTGTCTGTTGACTGGGTGTTGTGCCACTGGCTGCCATCTTGATTTCTGTGCCAATGAACTACAGGCCTTAGGAAACATGGTGCTGTGGTAGTAATGATGAGGCATTTGACTGAAGCACACTGAGCATCCATGCTTGCATTTTATATTGCTTGCAAGTTTAAATGTGTGAATTTGTGACATTACAAAATGGCAGAAGACTTAGATAGTTGATGATGATGATTTAATGATGTTTTAATGATTTAATGATGTTTCTGATAAATACTTTTAAATAGCAAATGTGGCATATTTTTATGGAGGTCATAGCTGTTTGTTTCTTTACTCAAAAGCAACTCAAAACTACTGTGTTAACAATATCTTCACAATTACAAATGCCCAGATATCATTTTTAAAACAATTTCAACAGCACAATGAGTTACTTTATTTTTGACATAGAACGTCTTGTGACTCACAAGTGGATAAATGCAGCAAACAAGCCTCACAGATGACCTGTTGATAAATGTTAACGCTTTAGTGTTTTAGCAACTGTGTTCCAGTCCTATTTTAATAAACCAGTACATCAGTGAATCAAAACAACTGCTTGACACATGGTTTCTCTGTATCAGATACACATTCCTGCCACAAGCTATTTCATAATCCAGTGGGGACAAAATCCGCCATTGTGAAAAAGAGGCAGAGACATATGTGCACCATAAACGAAGCCCATGCGTGTGAGTGGAGTTTGTTCAGGAAGAAATCCCTATTATTATACGCCCAGAAAATTCAAAAGCCAATCTTTATCTCCAAGACTCTGAAGAATGAAATTTGACTTTAAAGACTGGGAGGCTTCTAAAGATACAATTAAAGATGACACTGTAATTACAGCAGAAGAGGAGAAGCTGGAGCCGGGTACACTGAGGTGGTGGGTGGAGGAATAAAAGAGAGAGAGAGGAGAGAGACAAAAAGGTTAGAGAGAGGTAGAGGAAGCAGAGAAAGAAGTAAAATGTAAATCAAAGTGGGCGATAGTTTGATAAAGTAATCGACGCTCCAGGAACAGGCGGCAGACCCCGGCGTCAGCTCTTACCGATTCAACCGAGCTCCGGCGGACACCGCCAGCATCAGATTTACAAATTGAAAATCATTAATAATTCTAACCAGGACGTGATAAATCTGAAATCACTCTCGATGAACCTGGACACACTTCCATAAATCAAAAAGATTACTTGGGAATTTTTAAAAATCTGACGTCAAAGTGTCAAGCTTACTAATGGTTTTTGTAGATCTCTCACAGTGATACGCTATTAATCTGCGATACATTTGAAATATGTCAGCAGGGCGATATGTGATCTCTCTAATATCAGCGGCGAGCTGTTTCACGTTCAAAACACGAGGAGGGAGAAGGACGGAGGGTGGGGTGAGCGAAAGGAAAAAGAGAGAGATGGAGGTGAGAGTGTGTGTTGTTCAGACCAATGAGAGCTGGTTGGGTGCAGAGTCAACAGAGGCTTTGTTGAGACAGGCTGCAATAATCAGATTTTTTGGCATATCCGACTTAAATCCATTTAGTTGTTTTATAACCACATAAAATCCAACGTTCACAATATTGTCTGAAACTCAGGGGCCACTTTTTGCGCCCTCCTGCAGGAAACAAGTCAGATGTAAATCAAACTATAGCGACCAATATAAATACATCATATATAGATTATACTGTCTGACCACATGAATCATATTTCATCATATGCAAAATGTTATCAATGGACAGTCAGTCCTAAATATTAAATTTTGGAAACCGGATCATCACAGCTGTTTGCAATGTGAACAAAACCAGAGGTGTCCACATTTTAAACTATGCACGTTTTTTTAAGTCTCTATGCAAGCAAAGGGATTCTGAGTAGAACCTTTAAAAGCATTTAATTAATCTGAGCTATTCTTTACACAACACTGCTTCAGGTTATCACAGATAATACCCCGAGGCCCATACAGCCTGCTGGGTTAAGCACAGTCTTTTGCTTTTTTGAGCCGGATGCTAAGCCTGAGAGCCTCCATTGTGCTCACTGTGATATCTACTGTGGCAAGAACAGGGCACCCATGCAATCTGAATGTCATTCCCTCTCAAAACCTCTTCTTTCATCCTAAAGCACGGTTGAAAGAATCAATTAATCTACTACCTCTTTCTCTCTTCAGTTTTTTTTCCACACTCTCATCCTCTCTCTCCCCTGTTCCTCCTTACTTTGATTACAGTCATTAAAAGGCAGCTGGGTCAAACCTGTTATATTAAAACACTTTTATGTACCTACTATGTATATATTAATATAATGGATGTTATATAAAACATTATTTGTTTTTAAAGATGGCAATCATGTATTTAACTTTTATCACAACTGATTGTTGCTGACGTTTTGGCTGCTATACATCACCCTTTAAAAACTTGGCTAGCATTGGCTAGCATTCCTGGCTAACATTGCCTAATGTTCTATTAAAGTTCTCTTAATTTTATAAAACCAAATATTATTGTAACCTTGGTAGAATATTTAATTTCACTTTTTATCTTTCAATATATCTAACATTATATATCATATATCACAATAAAGCTAAGTCCTTAATGATGTCATCTTCCAGGAAATGACATCATTGACAGGTATGACATCACAAACATCAGTATACAATAACAATACATTTTATGAATTTACACTTGATCCACAACCCAAAGTGTTTGCACTGCTAACACAATACTTTGAACATTTTAAATGTTTTTATCCTTTACATTAAAATGTTTAATGTAAACTAATTTTAAATCCATTCAACTTTATGCTATCCTTTTTATGCCATGTGTAAATACTAAAGTAATATTGAATACATTTTAAATGCCTGAGCATGACCAGCATATATTTCCTCAAGTTTATTTCACATTTTAATATAAATGATAGGCTATTTTAAATATTTCTAAATTTTCTGAAACTTAGCGTAACAGGAATGGCCCAGTCATGTGTGATTATGGATCCATTTCACTGAGGATCTGTCATGTGTTTGTGGCGGTAACACCACAGGATCTTCTGAGGGGAGAAGCCTACATGCCTTCTGATTCCTCACAGTCAGCTGTCGGTATTAATTGGCTTTACCTGTCATTACCTTCAAAAGTGCGGGAAATTTCTGCAAACTATAATCTAACAAATCCCCCCTCCTCTTGTTCTCTCATGCTGAGAATAATTAGAAGAAGGTTTAATTAGCTCAAAAAGTAAAATTCTCCCACTGAACTGTACGCTTTTGTCTTCTTTTCTTGACAGAGATGCTCGCGCAGTCCCCAGACGTTCACGTTAAGAGTGAAGTATTTGTTTGATTGCCTCTCACCGGAGTATACAGGAGTCTCTGCAACAACGCAGGTGCGCTTTTCATGTGAAAATCCTTTTCTCACGATTCACAACTGAGCATCTCTTCTTACTTTTCTCCTTTTCTTCCAGTTGAGACGAAAGAGAGAAAGGGGTGGAGTTTCAGAAGGCGACAGAAACAAAACTCAGTCTTTGACAGTGACATCAAAGGCGATGGCTTCTTTTGTGTCGAGAGAAGAGGTGCGTTTGAAGTGCTCTCCTGGAAATACTGGAGTGCGGAACGAGTTCATTGTTACCCGGCTCTGCCGATGATTATCTTCCATAGGCACAGAGCAGTGAAGGGCCTGTCAGACAGTCAGACAAGTAATGATCTATACAACCAATGCTGAGTTTTCAACTCACAGCAAGGCACAGACGCGTTCAACATGCTGCTCATTCAGAGATTCCAGATAGTAATGGAATCAGAAATGCTTTATCATTATCTTTCCTGAGTTTTTCAACCAATATTTGTTAAGAAACAATGTATAATTTTGACAACTATTTCATATGCACATCATGTGATTAGTTTATATAAATGTATATTCTCTTGTATATATCACACACGTCAAGATTCATATAATGAGACGTACCTATAATAAGGACCTATTAACCCAACTTTGATGTGCAAATATTATGAGTGTACTTACAGCTGCAAAATTTTGTAGGGCTTTTGGAAAAGAAAGCCACAGTTGCTTGTGCTATTATTGTACATGGGCTGGCAGTCTATAGCGCTGCCTGTAAAATCTTTGCGAGAGGGTCATTAAGGATATTTCATTATCTCCATATTGCCAAGGTCAGGTTGTCCATATATCCAGTTTACAGCTGCTGTGGGAATATGCTGCAAGTGTAGTATAATAGACCAGAAAATGTCCACACCAGAGTGATGGGAAATCAATACTGGGGCCCAGCTCATCAATATAAACCCCATTTTCACAAGCAGGAAGAAGGCACTCAAGAAAAAAAGCAAGGCAAAATAAATTAAATCAAAGAGAAGAAAATATAATAAAATAACAGGGCAGTGTTCATAATGTGCTTTCTGGTTGTTGTGCTGTGTTCTGGGAGCTAGTCATCACATGTGGGGAGTTGGTAAACCAAGTTTGGCTTGATTTTACCATAACCCCCCATACTGGATGCAGTGGGCAGTAAACGTTATGCTACACGCGTGTAACTGTGTTAAAGAAAACAAGAACTTGGGTCATGACAATGACTGGTGTTACGGTGATGGCTGCCTCTGGGCTGATTTGTGCAGCAGCTCGCACAGGTTAGTATAACATCTGATGTCTAATCAATTCATTTTGAAATAGAAAACACTGTACATACTGTACAAAGCTACAGAAAATCTAAGGGTGTCATAAGACGCAGTTATTTGAAGGAAAGTTATGGGTTCGATATAAGTTAAGCCTCAGTCCTACAAAAAAAACTTTATAACTTTTTAAAAAGACAACTTTATAGCTCAAAAACTAAACATTTTATATGGAAGAATTAAAAGTAATTTTTAAAAAATTACAAGCTCCACATTTGTGTTTTAAAATGTCTGTAGTGGCACATCAGTGCACACCAATCAAATCTTCCCTTTTTTGCAAATACAAAAAGTTTATAAAAAAGCTACAAATAAACATATACATCCTACAAATAAAGTGAGAACCTTCATTAAGGGTCTGAGTTACAGAAGTGTTTAAAACCGGAAGCCAGACATGCACATTCTTTACCATCCCTCATAAATTGCCAATTTTACAGTAATACAGTACCTGGCTCCTGCAGGCTTCAGTATGATTTGAAATTATATTTAACTAATATTATGTTTTTCGTTCTGGTTTGCCCCTTCACACAAACGCTGAACTGCTAAAACCATCCCTTAAGCATCAACTAAAAGTATTTTTCATCTAAATTTGAAGCTCAGCGTGGTTAAACTGTGCAAGAACAGTTAAATGAGAAAAGCCTGGGGTTGTGTAAGCAGCCTGCGCTGGCCTGGGGCAGTGTTTGTTTATGCAGCACTTAGCTTCTCCAAGATAAAATTAAAATGCCACAAAGGTTTTTTTGATAATGATGCCAAACTGACTAAACATGATTTCAACCTGTTTCATGCATCTCTCTATGGTAAAGAGGGTGAAAGATCAACTGACTGACAAATGACAATCACAGGAAGTGACTTCTTGTCCCCAGATTTAATCTCAAGTGCACTGTGTTGAATCAGACCTGAGAGGTCTGGGGGGGTTGAAATGTCATTGGCCATGCAGAGGAGATGCTGCCTTATACAGTACAACATGTCTTCTCATTTACAGGAAATCTTTAGCCCATTCTCTTACAAACACACACACTGACACAAGCACATTTTTCGCACTCGTCTCGTGCAGAATGCTTATGAACATCCTCTGCGGCATGTTAATGGCTTATTGACCAAATATGGTGTAATGAGGAGCCAGGACGGGTCTGTGGTGATCTATGGCAGAGGGAAAGTGGCCCGTGCCTCACAGATGATGACCTAATTTTAATATCCCGGCACAGGCTGAGAAAATGACCCCAGCTCTGATGACAGCTATTGTGGGCGAAAGCTTCGCAGTTACCGTACGCGGGTCTGCTTCAAGCTGACCCACCTTTAAACCCCATAACAGAAACCCGACCCCATAAATGACACACTCGCACCGTCTCCTGCGCTATTAAAAAAGTGCGCAAGGCAGCGGGCACAGGCAGGAACTTGGCTCCGCTTTATAAGTCACCTTCACTCGTCTTGTGCAAACCTCACCAACGCTTTAATGCATGCAAAGGAACAAGGCAAAGGCGGATATGGATAAAGGGTCCCTGTCCCCCCAGATAACCTTGAAGAAAGACGGGTTTTTAATATTCCGCACCAGCCGTGGCTCAGGCATCTTTTAAGCGCATATTTGATCATGGCCCGTACATACTGAAACATTAATACGCTTCCGCTCTAAACAGTCACTGCAGTGGGCTTTTTTCAGCCTTACGGAAGAAAGGGGGCTACACAGAATGTCAATGCATGTTACTGTAGAAACACCGTGAAACCTGGAGTGGTATTAGCATTTTAGAGAGAGAATCAGTGTGTGCGTACATATATGTGTTTTAGAGAGAAGTTAAGAGGGGTATCTGTGCAACATTCAGTTGATCAGGGAAGATTTATTTGAGTTGAGTAAAGGAGTCAGGTTTTACTTATTCTTATTTTGGTTTGCTTGGTCACCTTGGCATGGATAAAAGTGTTTTTATAACCTTGAATACAAATTTAACAAGTCTGAGTGCATTATACCTCTTTTCCCAAACACTCAACTAATACTGGCAGTATATTTTACCTATATTGGGTAGACCGGGGCTAGTTGTCAAGCTCTTTACTGCAGTTAATATTTTTTTCAGGGAAGGTTTCTTGAAAGTCAGTTTGGTATCAAAAGAAGCAATTGAACATTTTATCATTATTGCACATAAAGTATATAGATTATAACACCCAATAGCAAGGTATGCTGTCACATGAGGTAAGTTGTCTCAAAGGCATATTTAGTATATTTACCTGTCATGACACACCAATATGTGTGTCAATATGTGCACAACAGTTTTGGCCACTTTCTATTTTGATACACTAGCCAAGTGTCTATTTTGAGTGATGCTATATATTTGTCAATAGTTTTACATAATGTCTGTCCATGTGTGTATGTTCAGTGCAAGCTTGCTTCTGCAGCCTCAGCAGTAGGACAGGGGCCAGACTGTGGATTTATGTGGCCAGCCGGCGGAAATGACCTGTTTCTGTCATTGGGTGTGTGCCCCATCACGAGAGGCCCTAAACTATATTGGCACAGCTTTGACAGACATGTTTGTCACCCAGTCAATTTAGAAGATACCAAGGCAGCAGTATTCTTCCTCTGACAAGCTCCTCTGCCTTGCTTTCATTCTCTCCCTCCATCAACTCACTCTCTCCTCACTGTCAAAGGTAAGAATATGCAGTGATAGCAGGGGAGCTGTCAAGTGCTTCATTTAGAGATTGTCACGATAATGTGAGATTGTCCAGTGAGACCTCAGTGATGTAAGATGCTGAGTTGAGGCCCGTTTTTTATTTCTATTTGTCATGATGTATAAAGCAAAGTTTTAAATTGCCATTTAGCTTATTTTCAGCGATCAAACCTTTTGTAAAGGTTCAATAGTTAGCTTACAATATTAAATTAGATTTGTCTTACAACACACAAGCTGTAGGTAAAGACAATTGTGCTCCGCTGTTTTTGGAACAGTGACATCTGCTGGCATGTTATCAAAACAGATATTAAAAAAGACAAATGGAACAAAGGTTATTTTTATCATTTAAACACACCCACACAGACAATTAATTTTACACTATAGCTACATTTGTGAGTTGGTCATAGCTGATGGATATTTTAAATAAAGGAAAGTTATATAACAATAGGACATATTATTTAGTCTTCCAATCTAATGCTCTACATATGCAGGAAGATGTTTCTCTTTGTCAAATAATGTTACTGAAATTTTGTCAAAGTCATCTGCTGGACACTTGCAATTAATATGATTGTTCCACATTTAAATATTCAGCATTATTAACTCAAAAAAGACACATTAAGACATGTTAAAGGGCATGTATTTGATTTAATTAATAATGATGTCTGTTAAGATATTATGTAGTTTAATGAGTAAATAGGGATGAATGTTTCATGGTTTAATCAGATATGTTACAATTTATGTTACAACTTATGCTACACAGATCTAAATAGGTTTCACACTTAAGGCTGGAATGTTTTGATGATAATTCTCAGCAATCCACTGTATGATGTGTTATATGAGCTCATAAGGAAATGTTAATTATAAATCGACCATGCACACAGTTAACCCCTAGGCTAGGCCCCTCCCACCTTAAATGTATGTGAATAAATACATTTATCATTTGCAATGTTTCAGGGGTCATGTGATTCAACAAAACAATATCCTTCACAGTATCTTTGGCCTTATCCTATTCTCTGTGTGGGTTGATTCACGCAGGAAACCCTTCCAGCCCTGCCGATGAATATTTTATGAAGATGCAAACATCTCCTTCTTCCCGCTGTGTAATCACATGCAATGCAATGCTACGAGGGACCACGTTAAAGGGGAAGCGGACAAACATATCTGCGATGGGGAAGAGATCCATTTTGTCTGCCCACTTCCATTCATTAATGAATCAATGTCGGTCCCCGGAGAGCACCTTTAAAAAAAGGAGCCATAATGCCTCCTTCCCCACGGATGGCTTGGTGTTATTTTGATCTTGAGAGAAACAAATGCTTTTTGAAAGTGCTGTGTGCATTAAAGGGTTGGAGGGAGGGTTGGGGAGTAGATGCAGTAATCAGAGAGATATCACATTAAGGAGGAAGCTGTTGACGGAGACGCTATGGACATGCTTTATGATAAAAGGGGACAGGGTCAGATCAATGACTGAAATAGGGAGCTCTCACAGTATAGCATCTGAATGTTTTGATTTTATTATGTTTACTGCTTGTATAAGTAACGACAGTGCATTAAGGTTTCTCATTTAATGCATGACAGGCACCAGCAGCTATCGCTTAGTATTTCAAAGTGCTTGAAAAGAAAAATTAATAAAGACTTATGATAAACCAACACTCAATTTAGTGGGGCCAATACAGTATTGTTTTAAAGCCTGGAATGAGAATATAGATCGTTTCAAGCTTTTATGACAACCCCTATATTTTCACTTGTTCTAATAAAATTCAATGCTTTGTCATCTCCTAAAATATTTCGGGAATTTTTTGTAGCGTATTTGGGCCTTTGGTTATGCTTGGTGTTAAAACTGTGTGACCTGTGTATCTTTATTTAAAGCAATACTTACCAACGTCCTACGTGTCTTTTAATGGGCGTGAGCGTGACGCGTAGTACAAAATAATAATAATAATTTTTCTAATAACAAAATCTATGCCCGGATTTGTTTATAGCAGTGTTTTTTGTTTATAGGATTTGTTTATAACAGTGTTTTATTTAATCACCATAAATGTTAGACTTAGAAGTTTCCAACTTTTAATAGCCGGTGCGCAACATGCGCGTGTTAGTATATAAGCATCATGGGAATTGTAGTTCTGGTAAATAAATAGCGTTAATTAGTGACTATATACAGCGTCATACAGACCAAAATATGGCTGGTAAAGGCGACAGATGTGGACTTTCTTGGATTACATAGTTATTAGTTACATAGTTGCCATGTATCGGTGGAGTTGCTGCGATAACTTTACTGTTGTCATAACACTGAACGCTTAGAAACTTTCAGGTGAGCGAAGCTTTATTTCTCGCGATACTTTTGTATTATAAACACCCGTGCTGCATTCAAAGTTTGCAAACACCCTTTTTTGGCATCTGTGTGCTATAATACAGCATAAGCGGATTGGATGGACTGTGTGTGTGTGTGTGTGTGTGTGTGTGTGTAGTGTTGTTTTGAACTGAATCGCATGTGTTTTGGTGTGACGGTGTCAAGTGTTGTGGGATGGGTTGGAATTTGATGCCCATGGGTACGAACAGTGTCTGGAGAAAAGCATCTCTGCTCAGCATGCCTCAATGCTCCTGTATACACCAAGTGTGACCAGCCCTTCATTTTAAACAGCCCTTAGCAGCGTTTCTTCCACTGCGAACTCACCACAATATATTACTACCCATAACATTACTGGACTTTCATGTAGCCACTTGGAGATTTAGAATATTGCTTGTAAATTATTAGCAGGCTCTGTTCTTTATTACTATAGAAATTACTATGGTGGTTATTACTATAGTGGTGATTCCATGAAGGGAAACATTGTTTATGTTAAATGTTAGCTGGATCAGTTTAATATGCAGCAGAATGCAATGCAATGCAATGCAATGAAACCACATAATTGACATTATATTGTACCAACCATAATGTCAGTTATGTGATTTCAGTGCATTGCATTCAGATTGAAGTACAAGCTGCAACAATACATTTCTGTTAATTGTCTAATTGGATTCTTTTTATTATGTTTTTCTATAATATGTATTTTTTTGCTGGGGCCAAATAGACCCAAAACGATATTATATTGATGAACAGTTGTTTTTTTGAACAGTGCTTGGTTTGTGAGCTAAACTTTATTAATAATATCTGCCTTTTGGGGTTTTGACTGGGCCGTGGTAACATTAAAATAATTTGAAAATAAAAGGAAAATAATTGGTTAATTTTGGGCTTAGGGTTTTAAAAATTCTAACTTTAAATGACCAAAGATCTATAAAGTGTCTAAAATTAACATTTCTTTATTATGCCTGCTGGAATCTTTTAAAGTTGGCGCTGAACTCGATACACACATTCGTTTTGTTCAAATCACACTGGCAGGTCATACTATTGAAAAGGTGCAGTTATTTCCGGACATTTCATCCTTTACACACACGTCTGGCCTCAGGGTCTTCCAGCTTAAGTGTTTTTGCTGGCCGTGAACGAGCAAGGTTATTTTCACTTCCTAATGGTCACCCACGACAACCGGTTCATAATGAGCGCTTGCCATGGAGGATTGTTATTTTCTTAAGGACCAAATTAAAAAAAGAAATCCCAAGCAGCCGCATCATTACAGGAAGCCTAGAGGAACTATTTCCAGGTCATTAGCCGGTTTGCCCGGCCTTCCTGCTTCTACCGGCTGGGGGGAAAGGACGTGATGAATTGTGCATCCGTTCAATTTGCGATGCCACTGTTGTTAATGAGGACTTTCTTCTCTCTTGCACTTTTTTCCCCCCTTGTTCACACAGCCACTGTGCTCACAATTGTCTTGAGGTGATATCCTAAAACATTCTCTGGATGTGATTAACCCTACAAGTTTTGCCTAATTGTCTCATTCCTAGAAATAGGACTTGTGGTAATAAGCTGAGCATGTGGTTTTCTGTCACTAGCGCTACATGGACTGTCCCTGGGTGGTATGTAACCAGACAACAAATAAATATGCAAAAATATATATTGTATAAAAATAGTTTAAATTGATATTTTTCTTCATGTTTTATTTTAAATTCTGATTACGTTTATTAACTTACTATTTTCATGTAGCTTTGAGCATCTTGGAATATAATGTTAAGTTCACATTCTGTCTTTATTTGTATTGCATTTGAATAGTTCTTGTGCAGCGTGTTGGTGTGGCCAGGATCAGTTAAATAAAAAGTAAATGACAAAGTGGTAAGAGATTATTCAACTCAAAATTGAGCCTCTATTGAAATTAATAAGACGAGCTTAAAAAGTGGCTTTTTAAAAAAAGGTTTAAAAGCAAATTATTAACTTTTGATTTGAAATTGTAATAACCTGCATGCATGGCAAAAACAATAAAATGTAACAATGAAACAGTTCCATGGCTTCCCTTCCAAAGCATTGAAATTCTGCAGCACTGTTGCCGAAGAGGTTACATGACAGGTTGATTGAATTAACTTCTAATAGGCCCATTTTGTTTTTCCCAAGTGGTTAGAATGCTGTAGATTGTATCTGGGAAGCTGGAGGCTACAGTGAGATAATCAGGTGTACTGTGTGGTGGTGGAGGCAAAATTCCACATGAGTTCCTGGAGTTCCCAGCGGTCGTGTGGATATCTGATGAGGGCTGACATGTGAAGTATGACATCATGCCAATGGGTGGCCTGTTGGAGGGCTACACCAATGAGGTCACTGGTCTCCTAATGACCTCCTCAGGGTTCAGTGGCAGCCTTAGTACAAGCGCTACCTCTCGTTCCCCCTGCTCTGTCTTTACTTTTTCTTTTATGTTCTCATCCATCTCAAGATTTTCTGTTCTTTTCTTATTTACACCAACAGTTTTTTTTTTTCTTTTGGTACTGATGTCTAAAGTGAGAATTTCTGCTCCATCCCTTTTTCCCCATCGCTAGCTGGTTTCAGCCTTAACGCTCTGCTAAGTCTGCTTGCTTGTTGGCCTTAATCAAGTATTGGGGGCAGAAGGACAGGGCCAGTGAGTGCCTAACCGCCCAGCAGGGTCTTTATTTTCAGACAGTGTGTGCTGCCCACCAGAGCAGAGGCAAGGAAAAATAAACCCACTTGCACATCAGCACTCACTGTGTGGTCACCCTGGATGTGTACACCGTGTTTCAAGTCTATATATAACCATACGTGTCTGTCTATTTTGTAAAACATCCTCTGTACATTAGCTACAAAGCACTATACATAGTGTTGGTTCTTTGCATATGCATGTAATTATGTCATTCTCGCTCTAAATGACCTTAGCAATGTAGCGGAGTATCGACTTGTCCTAATATTACCTGAGATTCTCGCTTATCTTCACACAAGGCTGAGCAATTGCATTAGCATGCCTGCCTTGCGTTCGACGCCCTCTGAACACATAGCCTGAGAGCAAGTTTACACAGCTACAAGCTCCTAGAACTGCCATGGGCGGTTTGAGTGGTTTTCAGTCAAACGTAGGCAGACCTGCAGCCAGTGTCTGGCTGGGCCAGAGCAGATAGCCATGTTAATGCTTTCTCCTGTGCATGTTCTTCTTTAATATTTAACACAGGTTATTAGACAGAGCGAGTCTGCGACCCCCTGAGCGCCTCTGCGTCTCGCATGAATAACTAATGCGCGACTGATTATGTTAATCAGCGATCGCGGGGGCCGAGCGCTGATGACCAGGAGTGTTGCCGTGGTGCAGAAGGAGAGTCTAATAATACCACATCTCCAAACAGAGCCCGAACCCATTATTACACAAACATGCACATTCACAAATGCAAGGCCACTAGGCCTGACCCAAACTACACACCCTGTTCCACACACAGCTTCCAGCTAACACAAGCTTATGAACTGTAGCCTTATGTTTCACTGATTTTTCCTTATACCACGTATAAGCCTTAAAAGACATGCTGTTTTTATTCTGTCTAAACCCTACATGCTTCTGATGTTTATTGAATAGGCTTGTGCATATGTGCTCAAAAGCAGGCAGCAGTACTTAATGTGAATTGGTCAGAATGATTTATTTAGGCCCTTGGCTACTAAGTGTTTAGAAGAGCAAGGTTGTCGTGTCGATGCAAACACAAATGGAGAAGTTTAGCAGAATTTTGATGCTGCTCTTTTTCATACAATGAAGATATACATATATATATATATATATATATATATATTTGTATATCTTCATTGTAGTATAGTATAAAATATAGTATTTAAATATATAAGTATAAAATATAAAATATATAAGTATAAGGAAAAGACAAATTTACCATATTACACCATGCTGTACTAAGGAATAGCAAGTAGAGAATGTGCTGTGAGCTTCTCTGTAGTATTCTGCAGTATTCTGGGTTTAGCTTATTATTGCATTGTCTCAACATTGGTTACAGGGTTGCAGTAATCCCTCAAAACATGCTGCTAGCCTGTAATGCTCTTTATGTGACCATTTCTCCAATCCCATACTCTGATTTCCTATTCTGTCCACTGGTCTGAAGGTATTCCTTAATGCATTCCATTAGTTTTATGGCACCTTCTCGTTGTACCATTCTTAATGTTCTCCACAGCCCTCTGCATGCATTGCACTGCGTTTCCCCATCTTCCACCGCAGTCATGTCATGTGTGAAGAGGCCCTGTCAACCCAGAAGCTCACAGCAGAAGGTGTGCTCATCTCAAGTCGACTTCTCTCCAGCAACCCCATCCACTGCCAGCAACGGACAAGCTCTGATTTTAAAAGCTTATTGCTGCATGGCAGAGCAAGTAAATGTCTTTTTTTTTTTTTTCTCTGCCTATGTGTTTTTGACCCCCCCCAGAGATAAAAGCATGCTCTTGGAAAGCCATCTCTGAGCTGAGAATAGTCTGAGCGTGGCCGCTCTCCATTCTCCTTCCCTGAAGTTGCTTGGCCTCCACACCATAAAGAATTCCAACGAGACAATTTTGTGGAGCGCTCAGCGAGCTGACAGCGGGTGTTATTAAAGCACAGGGTGCTGACCGCTCTCAAAGTTATTAGAGTGTATGTGCGTGTGTATGTGTGTGCGCGTGTCAGGCTGAGATTGTGTCTGTGATAGCTTCTCTGGCCACAATGTCCTTCACACATACACACTCGGAGGAATATTACAGCATGGACGTTGGGACAGAGGGCATGAGGGACACACACATATAGACAGATACACAGGTACAACTGTAGGGTTACTGTGATGACAAGTTGAGGTGTCATCATCTTCATCACTTCCATTAGCTGGGACAGCAACCAGACACCAAGCCTTTGTGGTGCATCTTCGTCTCAATTAGGTCAATGGTTTTCAACTGGTTTTGCCTCAGGACATAGATTTTGACCCAAGCGATGACCCAACACTGTTTATCATACAAACAACTTTGTCTATAGAGTCAAATATTAAAAAGCTTATTTTAGTTTTGGGACTGAAGAACTGTAGAGTTTGATTGGACGCATTGCTTTTGATGTCAGCAGCAAAAGAGACTGTTTCTCATTTTAAAACCTAATTAGATTACTATTAGTAATCTGTAAGTATTGCTGTGTACTCTAAGTATAGTACTGTGGCCAATTATGTACTTAATAACCCTTGCATGTTTTTCTTATTATGCATGACTTGCAATAGAAAAGCAACCCACCGGTTGAGACCCATGGCTCTAGGTCTTCTCTGTTGGCTCTGATTGGTCAACAACTGAATGATGCACAATTGAGTCCAGCTGAGTATGAGTAAATTAATCTTGCATTTCACAGTGTTAATTCACTGATATTTCATTAGTGTGTTAAAAAGACATGGCACGTCAACTTGCCTCCCTACTCAGCTGACCAATAAAATGGAAGCATTAAGCAAACTAGTGATGACTCCTGTAAAATGGTGTGTGTTTGTGCATGTGTGTGTGCATTTCTTCTCAAAAGAGAGAAAGAGTGAAGCCTCAGGCCCATCAATCTGGCTGTTCTGCTCTCTCTCAATCTGTTTCAGGTTCTGTCTGACGTGACAGCGTGTGGGACCTTGGTTGTCCATTCATCACAGACAGAAGAAATAACAGGACACCTCTGGTCTGTCATACTGGATTACTCTGTGGTCTATAACTAGTGGCCTTAGAATTTCTATCCTTTGTGTTCAGGTGTCCATTGGACCACTTTAAACACCTTTGGGGAAATGCTTTCCGGGTACATCTGAGAGGGTGTGCGTGCATTCAAAATAAGGGGTCAGGAATACCACAGATGCGCATTAGTCCATGCTTTAAGGGCTTCAGTTGTGCACAAAAGCTTGTGTCAGAGTGTTCTGAGGTGAATTGTGTGCTGTCAGTGTTCCTATGTAGCATCTGATAGCTCATCAGGGGCTGGGAGACCTCTCCACTCAGCCCTGTCAGGCGATAGTATATCCCTCACTTCTGTACTCTGTCCCAGGGGCTGAATCCAGCCCTCAAAATCAATGCAGTGCAATCTATAATATTCCTTAATTGGTGATTAGCAGGTACTTTGTGGATCACAGGTCCTGGTTGGAAAATTAGCCTCTGCCTTTAATAAACGTTTGACCACTGTGGAGGTGTAATAGCTGGTGGAGAGGTTAGCGGCTAGCGGCTAGAAGAAATTGCTCTTCCCTCTGTTGCTCTCTCTCTATATATATATATACTGCATGTGTCTGTTCAACCATACTGTAAATTACGGTAATTTGGGAGCCCAATGCTTCAGAGCAAATTACATTACATTACATTACTACATAGCAACCCAGCTAGAATGTTAAACTAATGTTAACATAGGCTTGCTTGTTATGGAACAAGAAATAAACATGACAGTTTAGATGTTCTGTATTAACCAGTGTCCCAGATTACCCATAATGCACCATATGGTCTTTCGTTGATGTTTAATGTTAATTTTCATTTCTTTGGCTTGGTAGAGAGAGAACAGTAAATGAGAATAAGAGATGCCAGATTTGTACCAACATCCCCTTCAGGAGCACCTTAGCACAAAATATATGTACAGTATGTAATACTTTAAAAAATCTAACACATCTTAGATCAGCACTACTCTAGTGACCGACCCCTTGAGCCTTTTTGTACTTAGTGTTTTTGTTTGGATTTAAATTGAATGTGAAGCAGGTGTTTTGCATTGATGCCAGGCTTATTTTTTTATCATTTTTTTTTAGCTCTCGATGCATCTATCAAATCTTAAGTAAGTAATCGAATGAAAATGTGCATTTATTTCACAGGGTTGTTTGAAATTGGCATTACTCCAAATGTTCATGTCCAATTTAAACATTTTAGGCCTAAATTGACAGCAAGAATTTATGATGCAATAATTATACCATGCCATACATTTTTGTGGTTGTTTAGTTAAAGCTGAAACTTTTGCCTTGCTACCGCCATCTCTGTTTAAAATATAAAATTGCAAGCTATGGCAGAGTTTATTAATATTTCTGACTTAAATATTATGTGATTTAAATATCTGTTATTTAAAAGTTTAAATCTAAACAACTGCTGTAAGAACAAGCTACAAATGCTTCACAAATCAAAATAACATTAAGAGGTTGTGTTTATAACACTGATCTGTTATAAAGTTGTTCAATTTTTTATTTTTTACTTAAAGTTATGGATTGTAGCTTTAAACCATTGTGGATTGTGGGAAAATACTGATGGGATTTAGGAATGTTTTGTGGCCTGTGATCTTTACAAAGTTTAGTGGTGCTTTAAGCTGACATGCATTATGAAGTGCTGTGATATAATATACATACTTTACATTGGCCCTCTTATTGCTGCCTGAATGAAATGTAGTTTTCCGTCAATTTTGTATGCTTTCTTTCTCTTTTACCCCAAGTGTTCCCACACAATGCCAGCTGCGTATCGCTCCCCATCCTCAGTTTGCACGCTAATGAAATTCAGTCGGACAACAAAACCTGAAACAATGGCGCAGACACCATCAACAAAAGCCAGCTTTTGCATCTGCTTATCGCCAACACCGGCGCTATTGTCTCCAGACGGCGCACCCTGGCACAGTCGCAGCTTCCTCCCTTCCAAAAACATGCAACAATAGTCGCAAACATAAAAACACAAAGAATGAAAATACCAGGCCGCTTGTTTACCTGCGGGTCCTGAGGGAAGGAGGAAGAGTAGAAGGAAGAGGAGGAGAAGAAGGAGGCCCCTCAACACGGGTGCCTGTAGCAGGCGGCGAGCGGGCGCGTGGCGTTTGGGAGCCTGACCCTGGCGCGGCACTCATTGTGTAGTGCGGCAATGTAATGAGGCCCTGTGTGGATATTGATATGACAGAACAAAAGGCCAAGGTGCAGTAAGGACAGCAATCCACACGTTTCACACCATTTGTTTTTCACACCGTATCCATCACATTAATGGGTCACCTTTCTGTGACAGCTCATGATTACCTGCTTACCCATGGAGAGAAAGAGGAAGAGAGAGACAGAAAGAGGGAGAGAGGTATTGGACAAGAGAGAAAAATGGAGGAAGAGTGGGGGGTTGTGGGACAGAAGATGGGAGACACTCAGGGAAAGATATGGAAAGATGAAAGAGGGAATAGATTCTGAGATGGAGAGAGAGAGAAGGGTTTTATATAAGGGGTAAAGGGGGAACACGGGTTACATTGGGCTGAAGAGAGAGAAGGGTGGGGTGATTGGGGGGCTCCTGTTCCATTTTTTAATTCTTTCATGAAGATTGGCTCAGCCCTGTCACCTTTTCCTGCAGGGTGAATTTATGACAGGTCAGTGTGCCACCCAGTTACTGATGGATGGAGAACATCACAGTTTATTTGGGGCAGAAGTGGAAAATGCTAGAGCCATTTCCCCATAGCTCCCCACACAGCCTTTAAAAAAAGATCTTCACAGCAGCCCGGCACGGGGCCGAGGGTCAGCGGGAGGGGGTCCTAATCACTCATACCACAGAGCAGAGGTTCCGTTCCATAATCCTGCCACACAAAGGAGCTGTTCAGTCCAGAGCTCTGCATCTACAGCATGAGATGTTGGGTTCTGCAGAACAAAAATTGCTGTACATGTCTAACAGAGATGCAACTGCTTTCAGCTACATTCAACTTTTAAAGCTAATTTGCCTTAATGGAAAATATATAAATAAATAGATGAATAAATAATCATATTCATTAAAAACTATTGTTGGAAAACCTTTTAAGGTTATACATTTAAGCATTAAATCTTGAAAGTTTTATAATGATCTATTTTAAACATATCTTATTTGATGGATGTTCTACATTGAGCGAGCACGAGCATATGCATCCCTTTAAACAAACAGAGAATGATTACTTACTTTAACAAAGCATTATTTATATTCTTAAATTTATCTTTATTTACACTGGGTTCTGTTTTATATTTATAAAGTGACCTACAGTTTTGTGTGTCTGGCATTAGCACCCATAACTCTGCTATTATTAACAACACATTCTGCCCAGTTCAGCTACAGTTACACATTTGCTTTTAGGCTACAGGTTTGGTGGTACCTTCAAATGTCTGTGTTAAAAATTTGTTTGTATAGTTTATATTTTTAATATGCCCGCTGATTAAACAGTCTTAGATTTTCATGTGGTTGTCTGTTAGATTTCCAAACTGTGAGTGTGGAGGCCATTTTCTTCTCCTTCAAACATGTTAAAACGTTTCCGCTTCACCTCTACAGGAGTATCAGGGCGAAAATTTGACGCAAGCCGTTTTTGCAAGTGATAAAGTGAGAAGCTCAAAGACCGTTGAAGAACTTCAAATGTAATTGCTGCCTTTTCCTCCTGGCTTTTCTCTGCCGATTAGAGCAGCTCTAAAAAGGGGGAAGAAGGAAGAAAAAATGTATTCATCTCAATTGTGGGATGCGATGCTGGAACGACTCGCTTTCGCTAGTTTGTCCAGCGTTTCCTCATCGGCGGGCAACAATAATTGGCCATGCATGGCTCATTGAGCGATGCGCATGGTCTCGCGCGCTGCGTTCCTGTTTGCTTTGATGCCTTTTGTAGTTGCTTGCTGAGCTGAGGCAATACGGCCCATCGCTGATGCTTCTGCAAGCACAATGTTCTCGAGCTAATCGTAAAACGAGCATCAATTTCTCCTAGCTCCCTCAGATAAAAACTGTGAGGTTGTCGTACCGCCACCCAATAATATCACCTCATTCAAAACAAACAGCAGTTATGGGGTGTGCCTGGAGATATCATGGCTGATGTATGCTTTGTTAAAGCCGCCTATGCTTCAGGTTTGTTTAGTCTTTGTTTCTGTCCAAATCCGCTTATGCCATCATTATCGCTCTCTTGTTCCTTGTCTTCCCCGTGCGCTGCTACCTTTTTGGGCAAGACGCTGTGCGTTATTGATCTTTTGCTTCTCCCAGAGACACATTTGTGCTCCATCTCCATATCTGGCATCACTTAGAGTAAGCACTTTGGTCTACAAAAGTGACAGAAGTACAGAATAGACTGGATAATATGGAACTATATGGTGAAATAAACAGCATTCCTCATAGTAAGTCCAATCTCAGCACTTCAGTCTGGTCCCAGGAGAGCATAAAACAGCCATCAGAAGAGAAAAGCCAAACCACATTGTCCCCAAATTAAAAGTCAAAATGTCATATTTCTTCCTAATTGCCACATATGTTATCGGATTCTGCAGAAAATGCAGTCTGTATGCGCAGTTTATTTGCTCATCTGTTGCTGTGGGCCCTCCGCTAGGACTTCATCGCTAGCGTGCATACATCAATGACTAGCCGTTTAAAAATGAAGAAAGCCTTCAACCAATCATGTCGCAGTCCGAGGACGAGCACCGATATATCCGTAAAGCAGGGCCAGTGAGACAGGTGCAGTCAGAAATGAACACTTAAACTTGAGTTATATCTGCAAATCTGTATTGTGCTGAGCAGGTGTAAATCAGCGAAGAGGGAGAATCATCTGACAAGTTTTGTCATTAAAAGATAATTGTAATCAAGGTGCAAGATGAGCAGTGAAGAGTAGCTGGCAGTGAGATGGACAGCCACAGAAAGATGGATTGTTTTAATTTGTGCCAATTAAATTGAAGTTCATCGGATCATCTTCCTCAATCTTCATGAATACTTTATTTTCAGGCTGCTATAAAGCTATTAAAGAGTGATTGAACTCCAGGCAAAGTATACCATATTTTATGTTGGACCGATGTTAAAGACTTTTTGCATGCACAATCTTTACCCTCCTCTGTATATAATGAGTTTTGTTGAGACAAGACAAAAAATCACTCTTATACTATGTAAACTACATTCGGGATGTTTAGTCAAGTCTAAATCTTCAAAGCTCCTACCTAAGTAAAATGAAGTTCACATTATGGGCATAGTAACTATTTTACTGTTGTTTTTTAGGCTGCACATACTATAGCTAGGTCTTAAGGTCTTCTCCATAATTTAACAATAACTAAGAACAAAAAACAAACAAAGTTTACTTTATACTTTGTTTACTTTTTAATTCTTTTAGTTTAATAGTTTTTCTTCAACATTTTAAATCAGTTTTTTTCCAAGAAAATTGTTAAACAAATGGTATTAATCTTTTTACTAATCTTAAGACCTAGCTATGTGTGGCATCAAAATTAACTGGTAAATATTTATATACACACAGCATATTTGTCATATATATATTGAAACGTTATGCAAACATCTCACTGATGTAACGGAAAATGTTTTGTTTATGTGTGGTTGCATTTAACTTAAGTTTAATGGTGCAACAATATTTAGTAATGGTCATTTAGGACACACTAAGTTAAGCTGTAACTTATGCAAGACTGGTGCAACCAGCCCCTGGACTCTTATGTTTACTAGAAATATTGAAAGCATCGAAACCTCCTCAGAACGTTTGATTTGGTAAACAGCGTTAAGCACTACTTAGATGTACATAATGTTTTCAATGTTGGTGCCAAATGTGCAGTTAATGTTTTTAACGTTCTTATGGATGTGAACTGAACAACTTAACACCACTGTTTTTTATATTTGCAGTTTGGAATCATTTTCAGCCACATGCCCAGTAGTCATTCATAATACCGCAGCACATCCCTTCAACAGAAGCTTTGAATGTCAACAATTAATTACTCATTCATTGTTCTGAATACGGGCTGCATGTCTACTCAAAACAGTTTTATCAAACGCCCTATCACAGTTCAAAGACTAAATGATCCAAACTAAATGGTGTTGTGTAATTTGTTATTTATGGCCTTTAACATAAACACATCTCAGCATGGTTTTGGAATCTTGCCTGAAATTAAATATTCATAGTTTTCCCTTTGATCCTGCAACACTCAGCAGTATTTGAGACATGACATGCATCAGATAGCCATTAATAATTTTTATTTAAGAATTTTTTCTTGGTTTGTTTATTTTTGCTAAATGTCAGACATTAACTCTGAATGAAGAAATGTTTTGGCCATTTGCATGGATAATTTAACATAGCACAAAGGCAAGCAGTTAGAGTGAATTTTTTTACCATTGAACTTTCTGTGTGTATAGTTTCTTCGCTAAAACATAATGGCAATGGCTGTTCTGCAGATCTTCAAAGGTCAACAGTCACGTTGATGGTTATCCAATGTGATCCGCAAACAAAGCTTCAATACTTTTAGCCTAATGCACATTTTCAGTGGGGGGTACTGGAATCGGAAGCGCTCATACACTCCGCTGACCGGAAACCAAGAGTATTTAGAGCAAAGCTATTGGGTATTGGCACACAGAAATTGGTGTAGTAAATCACAATTTTATACGCAGGATATGTGTGATGGTGAACTGGCTAAGCTGTAATGAGGGGAACCGAGCTAGGGGCTGTGTTTGTTCCTGGGCCAAACTAACCACAAGGCCCTGGAGATTAGTGTTTTGTTGTTATTTGGCAACCTTGACTGAGTAACCTTGCTGAGGCCAGATTAACACTTGAGCCCTGAAAATAAGAGTCGAGATGCCTTAAACCACTTTACAATGCAGCCTGCTGCCTCCCATCTGGGTAAAATAAACTCTAATGAAGACCCTCGCTGGGTTGCTTGATCATTGGAGGAGAACGAAATATTTCAAAGCATGTTGGGTGTCAAAAAAATACAGACACAAGCATAGATGAGTTCATATGGTGACGTGTTGCCACGGCGAGCACCAAAATTAATGAGTATGATGAAACAATGTGTAAAAAGCACTGTGGGCAGGTGGCCACACCCATTAGTTTACTTTTCCCCTCAGCTATGCCGTGTTGGTTTTACTAATTTGGATCAAATAAAGATTTGTGAATCATTATCATTAAAAACCTCAATAAAACAGAATTATGTGACTCCTACTACATATTAACCAATAGTTTCCCCTTAAAGCTGAATTTTATTGGCAATCATATGTTCTGGTGGTGTTCCAGACCAGGTGTGTTTTTTTTTTCTCGTTTCCCCTTTAAGAAGTCCTGTGCTTGTTATTGCAGCTCTTTATCCAGATTGGAGTGGGGTTGTTAATTAGCTAGACCTTGAATTAGATTATTTGCATGTCTGAACAAGGGGTAAGGTATTAATGCTCCCCTAAGACACGCTGTAATAACCTCTTCAGTGGCTCTAACATCCCTGTGGAACCAACCGAACAGAAGCCAGACAGACAGCCAGTGAGAGAGGGCGAGGGGGAGAGTCATTTCATCCTATTAGCTGTGGATTATGCTGGTCCTCTCCCTTTGAATCCTATTTGCTGTGATAAGGTGTTCTCCTGAAAGGGCCTGGCTGGGCTGTAGCTATCCAGGGAAATTATTAATTCACAAACCCCCAAAAATTAAAATGCAGTGGCTCTTACTCTACAGTCACTGACATATAAGGAATAAGGCAGAATATGCCACTCAAACATCAATGCAGACAACGGACAGGGCAGCTATGGAAGGCAAGATGCAAAAGAAGACCAGCCGCTTGGAATATATTCGACAGAATCCTGAAGCTTCACAACACATTATATTCAACATGTCCCACGTGAGGCGGACGTGAGCTGTGGTATAATGGATGATGATCTTGAATTATTCAAGTCTTTTCTGAGCTACGCTGGAAGTGTTCTCAGCAAATTCTGTTGCTTCAGCATCAGTAGTGTTGCCTGTAATATTGAGGCTTTCTTGTTTGTGATGTTTATTCATTGTTTCTTGCTGGGACGAGCAAAATTTGATTTATACTCACAATTTATTCAGCAGTATGAAACATAATACACACTTCACTTCTAATTCTGCTTTGAAAGCGTTTTACACAAACAACTTTTTTCTCTTAATATTATATTACTGGACTATTAATTATGCACTTTTTTGTTTATTAATTACCTATTTTATAACATTTAAGTGTTTTGTAATACTCATTTTATTCTTATTTCTATTGTTTTATAATTTGTTTTCATTCATTCACTTAAAGATTAATTTATTCTTTCATTTTGCCAGTATAGTAGCATTACAGGGTCTGGACCTTTATATAGAAATGTAACAAAATAGCAGTATTGCTATTAGCAGTATAGCAGTATTTCCTGACTGTTAGATCTTTTTGTGAATTCCGTCTGTTTCCACACACCACCTTTAGCTGAGAAGTGTCTGTTTTGTCCCCACCGACAAAACAGAAGATTGTGTGGAGAATCTAAAGTAAGGGGTATTTAATATTTCCAAACCCCTTTGACGCCCCACAAACGATGTTTAAACACCCTGCACCTAGGGTTTAATTAAGTCCCTCTAATCGTGTTACAATCGCGGATCTGGACGGATGGGCTGGAATTCCTGATGTGCATTTCTGTCACTCTTAATTGGATAATTGATTGCCAATTTGAACCTGGCCACACACTGCATACACAATATAAAGCTTTGGCCACGTTCCTTGAGGATTCATTTTCCGACCGAATAAAGATGCTGCTTCAATAGGCAGAAGTTCAGTAATCCACACTCTAAGGCCAGCCTCACAGAAAGAGTTTTGCTTTCGGCTAGTTATGTTAAGCAGCAAGCTCATTTTGACAATTACACGGTAGACCAGAGTATATGAGCAAATCATTATATCATCCATATAAACTGTAAAAATGTAATTAGAATAATAAATAAGCTGCACAATTTTATATGAAAGAAGTAGCTGAGAGAAACCATGATACCATCAGCTGTTTAACTCCTTTAGAGTTTTTCAAAAAAAAGGTCTTCAGGTTTTGTCATTTTGCTGTATGAATTGCTTTTCTCTGGAAACACAAATTTTGAAGAATCTGTGTGCTGCTCATTTTAGTAGATAATTTTTGGGCTGTTCCTCAAACAAAACTATTAAATGTTTAAGAAGATTTTAAATATAGCTGTATTTACAGACCATTTTGTCCATTAGGAAACTTGACAGTTGTGGTCACCATTTGCTTTTATTGATTTGAAACAAGCACAGTTTATGGGTCATACAGGCTTAAAACAGGATGAGGGGGTGCATTGGTGGATAAACAATATCTAAAAGACGTTTTCCATTTTAAATTAGCTATTCCTGTACCACAGGTCACCTCAGAGCAAATTTGGTCATGGCATACATACTTTCATTGTGAGCTCCTGTGCCTCTTGTAATTACTGGAGTGGATTACTAAACCACTAGCAATGCAGTAATGTGTTTTCCATGTTGAACCAAAGAGCCTCAGGAGACCAGGAAGCCCTATCACAGATACCCTAACAAAGAACAGATGCAAGAAACCTGAACACAAACGGTGTCATACAGTTTCCTGCATGTTAGATCGATATCATTCAGACACAGGGGAGTGGTCACACACTGATTTGTTCGTCTTCAATGACCTTCAATGTCCTTATTTAAATAAAAAAATACCCACTTTCTCTTCAAACGTGCCACACTGCGCCTCCTTTACTCTGCTGTGTGCCAATCAATGAACTGGTCCATCTAGGAAAGTTTTCAGGAAAATATCAGAGCACTTAAGATATTTGACATTCTGATTATGCTTTGTGACATCGATTGCCTGACACATATGGACTTTCCTGGATGAAACGCTTTTTGAAAGTGAAGGCGATAAGAAAAGCCATTCCTGCTGGCTTTCAGAACTACGTACCTCATCCGTAGTTCCCTATTGACTGGTTCAGCTTGCGACATCCAGTCTACCAAATGATCTTTTCATTATTTACTCGATAAACTAGTGAGTCCATTCGTCAAGCGTTTGCTGGACATTTACTTAGATGGAAAAATATGAGCATTGAATCAAAATTTGTCATGGGCGGATCGATGGTGTGAGCAGACATGGAAATCAAAGCAGGGGACAACAACTTCATATTAGAAAAACTTAGGATTTGGTTTGCTGGATTTTTGGATTCTGGATTTTTTTTGGATTTTTGGATTTTGGTTCTACATATGATTTTGTGACCATAATAATGATCCATAAATGTGTCTGTGTTGATCTACAGAAAGATTTATGATCCTTGGCAGTATGATTGTTCAGACATTTATGATTGCTTCAGAAACACTTGTGGTAGTCTGCATAACTAAAGAGTGTACATCTGTTTACTGTGTACAAACACTAAAGTGTGTTCTTGGATTTTGCTAGGTAGGTTCCCAAGACACAATGCCCAAAAGTTTCTAATTATCTTTTTGAACCCAATTTTATAATTAAATTCAGTGTAAATTCATACAATTTGTTTTTTAAAGGTATAGTTTGCTTCTCTTTAATAAGTCACTACATTTTATACAAGATTTGTGTCTGTAGCACAAACAGTGCAGGACGTGATACACATTGCAATATTTATGGTTAGTAGTTTGTTCATATTCATAACCCTAGGTATAAGGATTAGTAATATCATAAATCACAAATATATAAGTACATGCATTTCCATTGATTTAATTGCCACAGGCCTGAATAAGAATGTTAATTCTGAGCCGTCTCAGACTTCCACTTGAATAACAAACATGAAGTTCAAGCCTTCAAAGAGTTTGAGATGATCCAGAAACTTGAACTATTTGCTAATAGACTTTATATTGTTGTTGTCTTCTCCACAAAGCTTTTAGTAGTTTAAAAGCATTCTGTTCTGCGGAAAGCGGAAAGGAGGGAAAGATAAAGAGCAAAGCACTTTTCTACTACCAATTGTACTGAGTGAAGTTTCTTTAGAGTCTCCTTGAGACAAGTGACCAGAGCGGTCCAGAATGAAGGCCTTATCAGTCACCCACACAATGGTGCCACCCCATGAATTATATTGCTGGTGGTGGAGATGGAGGGGTGGGGGCAGCCATGGAGGGGTCCTGTGCAACCCGACCGCATTGTGGACCGTCTGGGTGACAATAAACACTTCCCCATTCCCTTTCCTCTATCATTCAAGGCCAAGATAGCAGATCTGGACCTAAACTATAGCTCACTATCAGTATCATCACCGCCTGACCCAGCAAAGAGATGGAGGTGAGGCTCAAGGATATCTGCAGTGGAGGGGAGGCGGGGGGTGTTAAGGAAGTGATTATAGCTATTCTGTTGAAGATGGAGGTGTTTTTGTGTTAGGAGGAAGACAAGGCTGCAACAGATAAAGCGAACCGAGTGCAACGTTCATGTTTTGAAAAAGCTCAAAAAGGTTGATAAAATTGATAGCTTGAAAGTAATTGTTGTAGATTTGTTTTTAATATATATGGGAAAATATATCATTTTAAATCTGGAAATAAATGTGCTACACATAATTTAAAATAATAAATATTTAGGATTCTGTTTCCTTTATAGTCAAAACAAAGGTGTGTCATTAAATTGTGCAGTTTACCATTTGGTTCAGATCAGTTTCAGATTTACAGTGATGGAGTGTGCAGACCACGAGTAGAAAGAACTTCAGTGAGAGAGAGGGACAGGTCGATGGAGCCACGTCTGCATGGATGTATTGTTTTCATTTTGCCACAAGCTGACAGCATCACTTAATCCCCAGATGATGTGATGATGTTGATGTTCGCTGATCATGTTCAATGAAGATCAACAATTAAGACCCTGTGATGAAAGGCAGGATCAATCAAAGTTATAGTTTCCTGCTAATCTAATAAAAGTGATTTATGAAGACTACGGAAGCATACAAAATAGTGTTTAAACAGTGAAGAAAAATAGTGAAAATAGTGCAGCAATAAATAGTGTTTTTATGTATTATTTTGAGTGTAGAAACAAAAGGATTTCACATGGGTGTGTTTGTAAGATCGGCATGTTAAATTGTGATGGCTGGCTGTAGAGGAAACTCAATATTCGAGTCAGCAATAAATCTGGTCTTATACAGCTGTATAGTCCAACATATATTCATTCAGGCACCTCAGCGAGAGCATTCTGCCTTTTCAAATTTAGATACCTGGGTAATCCAGTTTGGTCACACTGATACAATCGCAATAATAGAATAACCAGCAATCCTGCTCCAGTTTATGACCGTTTCCACTGAAAATCCAGTCCCAAGAGCCTCAAACTTGAAACTAATCCAGTAAAAATATACACACACAGTATGTGCTTTTACCAGCTTTCATTGTTGCTGGTTTTGACTGTGTCCTTAAGATTTATTCAAACAGTTGACTGCAGCTTCTAAACTCAGCATTCATATCCTCTTTCATTTAAACCGGAGACCCAGAGAGGAGTTCTGTGTGAGTAATCTAAATGGCTCGTGTCACCAGAGCCTGAATGCAATATCAGGTCTGTTATTATAGCGGTGGCCCTCAGGAGGGAGTGAACTGGACCAGTCTGCATTAGAAGCATTAATGTTGCTCCTCATTCAGCTCTGACTGTGGAGCTTGTCGTGCCCTGCTGACAATTGAATTGTTTTGGGCCTGTAAATGAGAGTAAACTCTATTAGTAAAGGTTTTATAGGGCTAAATTCACCTGTCTACTCTCTAAGCCACTGTTGCTGTACTTTATTTTAGTAGCATTGGTGATACCCAAGGCACTATGTGTTGTTTGTGATGCTTTTTCAGGGCTGTAAGTGTTTGTATGTGTGTAGAGGGAGAGGTTTCGGTCAGAGGTAGATGCTTGCTTGTTTAAAACAAACAAACAACTAAAGCTTCACAGTGAGGTTTGTTAATGTTAGTAAATACTGTTTTAGATATCAAACTATAAAGATCAGTATTTTTTCATTTATAATCAGGGATAACTTTATTTGTATTTAATACACTGACATTGTATGTAAAAATTAAAGATAATTAATTGTTTTCATTATTACCTAAGAATTTTAAGTTTATTGTCAAGTATTACTTAAGATTTCTGAGGTCTTGTGTACATATTTTGTTTGTTTATTTGTATTAACTGTTTTAACTGTCATTATTTAGTTAGTTAAGTGTTACTACAAAAATTTGTTTAGTGTAGTCATGTACTTCCTGGCCTGTATGTAAGCGGCAGTGTATTAATTTGCATCAAGCTGTTAATGCACCGGAAAACCAAATGAAGCAACGTTAACACATCATCATTGACCAAAAACAGAAGAAGAATTAAAAAACGCTAATTTAAAGAACACTGAATGTGAAACATAAATATTGCAGTTTAATTTGGTAGCCCAAGGGCGCTCATGTTGTGTGACGGGTTCACATATAATCACTGTAAATGCAGAAGTGTTAGCTACAACCCACTGTTTCACTGCTGTGCCGCTCTCACACCTCCCTGCATGGCCTCATTACCCCCCTCACATACAGCCATTAACAGCTCGTCCTCCCTGCGCTACTCTCTGTCTCTCTCTCTTCTGTCCAGACATGCCACACTGATGTCTGTTGTTTACAAATGTGATTTATTTTTCATTTGAAATGATTTTGGGTTTTTTTTAGGCATGTTTTTATTGCACAAAGGCATTTTTATTTAGTTATTTATTTATAAATATAGTTAAGTGTCGGTTTAAGTTCAATAATTATACTTAATTAGTTAAATCAACATTGACAGAGTTATTTATATCAAAGCAAAACTTATTGAATTTGAAGCCCTTTTACAGCAATGAAGGCACAAAAGCCACATCTGGCAAATACTAGGAAAAGGTGTGTTTACAATTTTATAAACTCGAAGCATCTGCTGCTTGTTGATTCGTGAGTTGCTGGTAAACAAGATAAACGCAGATTGTCATGACAATAACACAAACAAAGCTATCATACAGGGTGAGGAGAGCATGTTTTGGGGGGTTTATGAGGAATTACATTTTGACAAAGCCACTTTAACTTTGCTGTGTAAAAACTTTATTTGTGCAAACTTGTTTTGTACTAAACATTTTTTGAAATGTAGGCCTGGTTGTCTAATTCTTTATGAACTTGATAAAATAATAAAATAAGATAATAAAAAAATAAGAAAAAAAATAAGAAAATAAAATAAGACAGTAGTAACATTTATGCATATTTTAACATGAATATGTTAATATTACATTGAGAGTAATAGTGTGCTAACATGCATGTGTTTTTGGCACACAGGTGTTCAGATCATGATCAAACTTGAAGGGCACATGAAATGAGCTGATAAATGCTGCGTTATTTATGGGTGCACACCGAAAGAAACCCACAGCAGAGATTGTGTGTGGTTTGTGTTGTTATCTGAAAGCTGTGTCTGCGGTAGCAGAAGGGTAAGAGCCTGGAGTGCAGGGGTCTTTATGGGCCCTCTGGCTCACTGACCACAGGCCATTAACTTACAGAGAGAGCCCGGGGCCCGAGCAGCCAAGCAGGGAGAGCATTAGAGCCGTGACCCCGACAGGATCACCTTATTACTCCTGCACATTATGTCTCCCACTGCGATCCTTCTATTTAAGTGACTTCAGCTGGAAGAGAAGCACAGGATAAGAGGGATGTGTGTGTGTTGATGGTTGTGTGTTTGGGCAGACAGGATTGAGGATGTTGGAGGTGATATCCAGACAAAAGAAGAGTTTTGGTCATGTGATTTATTGGATGTGTCCGCCTGTCTGGGGTTGCTCAGAGAGCAGATGTGGGGCGGATGGACGGCGTCTGAGGGAAGACGTGCAGAAGAACAGGGCTGGTCATGTGACATAGATAAAGGTTCGCTTTGTGTTGACTGAGAAGTGCTCCTGTGAGGAAAGAGTTGGTCAGAGGGGCCTGATCTGAGTGAGTGTGAGTGAGTGTGTGTATGTGTGTGAGTGTGTGAGAGAGAGAGAGTGTGTTAGAGTGTGTGTGTGAGAGTGAGTGCGTGCGTGTAAAAGTGTGTGTGT